>JBBDHG010000459.1:10000-225000 GCA_037951165.1 Lophius americanus
TAACAAAGCATCATCATCATCATCATCACTCTGGAGCCACTTGGCCCCTCAGGAGAAGGAAGCGGCCGCTTGACTTCTGCATCGGTTTAGCAGAGGGGCCAAACTCAGACCCCCGCCCCGAGGACAGATGGAGGGGACGCGAGACACGTCAGAACTTTGGACCACCTCCGGCCCGGTTTTGACTTTGGACCGAGCCGCACTTTTTTATTTCTCCTTCTGCCGCTGGTTTGAATCTGGCTTCCATCTGCTGTGTGGAAGAGGAACGTTCTCCTCCAAGGCTGCCAGCAAAACAAAGACAGCGCCGCAAAGTAACCTTGAGCCAGGCAGCAATCGTAGCCAACACAAGAAAAACACCAGACAGCCGGTCCAGACAACACACGTGAGAAAGACCAGAACTACAGGTCCATGTTTCCAGCTGCAGAAACCTGTTTTTATCTGAGTAGAGTTTATAAACAACAACAAAAAAGAGACATTTATTCAGGTTTAAATCAAAGTTATTCAGTTTAATCATTCCAGGCAGGATTATTCCTCCATATCTCCAACTTAAAACACAACTTTGAGAGTTCTTTCATTCAATATTTCCATTTTTAGCTAATTTTATGATCATATTTATGTGTTAACACTTTTAAACTTTGCTCATTTTAGGAGGTGAAAGTTAAGGTTTTAAATTCTTTTTTAATATACCATAAAAGCGGATTGTTTTGATTTGACTTTTTTTGTTTTGAGTGAATTGCACAAAGATGCATTGAGTTTTTATTTCTAGATTAGTTTATCTAGAATAGATTAGAGTGAAGTAATCTAACTGGAAACAGGAAATGCTGAAACTGTCCGATACAGTCCTGTTGTTTTTTATTTGTTTGTTACTTTTTCACCTTAAAGAAGTTATTAAATTATATTTAAAACAACTCTGTTGGGTGGAAGTTGTCGACATGTAAACATATTTACTCAATTCAATAAATTAATTCCGAGAGAAACATTGTTTATTTCTTTATATATTTGTTTTTACTGGAAAAAACATCATGACGTCATAAAATATACATTGTTGTAAATTATTATTGAATAGTTTTGTGGACGTAATTTCTTAATAACACATGATTTTTTTTTTTATTTAGATGCAGTTTCCTCAAAAGGAGTTTTAATTACACTGTAAAAAAATTTTTTTTTTTAAATCAATTAATTCTTTTACGGTAATTTTATAATTTACGGTAAAATTCCGGCAGATGTGTTGTCCGAATTTTGCAGTTAAAAAAAAAAACAAGATTATATACAAGTAATTACGGTAAACTACCCTGAAAAAGCAGAAATGATGTCAACTTTTCGTTCGCCACATAAAACGACAGATAATAAGAATAAAGTCAGACTTTAATAATAATAATAATACATTTCATTTATAACGCGCTTTACATTTGGATCAAATCTCAAAGTGCGTGATTTCACAAGTTTATAGCATTTATTAGCATCTTGTTACTGTAAAAACAACGGTATTTTGTTGCTATACGGATTAAGTTGTTAAGTTTGTTTTTCTGTAAATTTAAATGTACATATCAGCAAAAATCTGTTATTTAGACAAAATGGCTTTTGATTCTTTCCATTCATTTTGACAAAAGTTTGTATTTTTCCAGTCAAATTCTGTTTTCCACATATTCATACTGTAAAAAAAAAGTTATTTACTGTTTCTTTATTTAAGATGACTCAGCGTTTCTACAACACTGATATACTGCTAGAATTTTAGGGTTTCTTACTGTTGTTTTTTCACAGTTTTTTACCGTATTTTCTGCATATAGTTGTTTACAGTGTGCAGCAGAGGAGTCTGCTTTCCCTTTTCATATTCAAGGGCACTTTTCTTTTTCAATGTAATATTTTACCATTTGCTAGAAAAACTGTCGTCGGGCGAAGTTAGAGAGAACGATAAAGTTAAAATTCTCTTTTCCCTACAATAATACAATTATTAACTACTTGTAAGTGAGGGAGATAAAAAAAAGAATCTTCATCAGATGAATTATTATGATATGATGCCTTATAACCCTATTATAATGAGATTCATAAAAAAAAACATGAATAATAATAAAAATTATTTCTTCTAGAAAGAAAAAAAAATCAAGAATGTCAGAATTGGAGCATTTTTCTTTGTATAAAGATATTTAAGAATGACTTTATTTGATCACAGCGGCCATGCTTCTCTTAAAAGTAAAGATATGAATAAATAAAAAACAAAATTGTATTTCGTTGTTGGATTTAAACACAATGAATCACAGTTTTTATATATTTATTCTTGTCCTCGGTGATATTTTCTTCCATTCTGATGGAACTTTCTGTTTTATTTTCTCCTTTTTATGACATGGAAGCGACCGGTGTTGCATCTGATGTGTCTTTCTGTCTTTTTTTATCTGCCAGCTGGAAGGATCCCTTCATCAAACCCTGTTTTTATTGAGTTCATTGGATGCGATTGTAAAACAATGAGCTGAAGCCCGTTAATCAAAGTTACCGCCGGCCGCAATCGCATGAAGAGGTCACCGCGGATCAATGCTCTTATCCTGCCACACTTTTGTGAAGCTGATCTTCATCAAACACCACATTTGTTCGCTCAATGGGAATGTTCAATTATTAACTTTAAATCATCACATGTGAGTCACATGATTATTGATATTTATGAATAAGGAGGTAATCAGCCTGTTAATCAACATATGGTTTGATACTGATAGTTAATGATGTGTATAATCCAGTGAAAGATAATGTGGTTTAATGATGAAGATTTGGGAATATTTCATATATATATATATATATATATGTGTTTAAATGAAAACTTTGGGATTTATGCAGAAAAATAAACACAACATTGATTCTATAGGGTCAGACTCATTAAAGGAGGGTCCAGCTGAGCAAAAAATAAATCAATATATTGTGAGCGTCCAGAGTTCAACCAGCAGCTACAGGATAATTCTGTTCCTATTAGGGATATAATCTTAGATTAGTTATAGATATTTGCAGAAACTTCACCTCTTCTATCTGATCAGGAACAGATTCAAATCAAATCCGACGTCATCTTTTGGTCAAAATCAAACACAAGTCATAAACGATGATGTTTTCTATTCATTAGAATGTATGTAAACACATGTTGACATATAACCATCTCCAATCTGAGTCGTATTACTTTTAATCTCTATTTTCAGGCGGTTTGGTCTGTTGTTTTCATTTCATAAAATATAACTTTTTGCTTTTTCCTTCTGCATGTCACATGATCAAAGGCTTTTCCTTTTTTTTGTTTTTGTGTTTCCCGTAAATTCAATTACTTTGAAGTAAAAATAAAAGTTGTTGTTCTTCTCGTTAAATGTAAAATAAACAAATAGATGCATAAAAAAAAGTGTTAATGAAAATTTAACCGCTTAGTGTTTAATTACATTATATTTTTCAATACAAAAGCTGCAACATATTAATTATATTTCATTGCAAACCAAACCCATAAATATATATTTATATATATATATATTTATATATATATATATTTATATATATATATTAATATGATATTAACTGACAAGAAAATTTGATTAAAAATCGTGTTGAACATCTTAAATAAATATATTATCAGGGGTGACAACCGGCCTAAAATCTAGATGGTTATTTATTTTATTATGTCAGGAAACGTAAAGGTTTTCGTTGATGTGTCGTTTAAATTAAATTTAGTCTGTAAAGTAGAATTAAAACTCAAGTTTCAACTAAATGTCGCTCTGCAGAAATTTGATGCTGCCTCATTAATTCATTAAATAAATATAATGTTTTTATGAAATTGAACTTAATCTGGGTTTAACATTTTTAACCATTTGGTAAATCCCGTAACGTATTTTAAAGCACGTTTTTTCAGACATATTTTAAGATATAATGTGAAATGTCAAATATGTATTAGAAAGACAATAATAATAATAATAATAATAATAATAATAATAATAATAATCAGATAAAATAGTATTATAAAGACATTTAAATGAATACTCTTTGCTCACCTATGTTTTGGTGCCGTGCTGTCCCTGGAGGAGCGCCCGACTGCAGGCCGTGGAGCACCGGGCTATCGAAGGGGGACGCCGGCCACGTTCCACCCACGTTCGGGCTCATGTAGGCCGGGTAGGGGCTGTGATACGAGCCGCCGAGGCTCCGGGCGCCGTAGTGCTCCCTCCCGTTGGCGGAGATGTTGAGCGGGCTGTTGTAAGGAGTCGCCGAGTCCCGGGCCGTGGCCACCCCGGAGGACAGAGGGGGGGTGGTGGAGAAAGCGAAGCGCGGAGACACCGGGGAGTGATTGTACGAAGACACCGGGTCCGCGCCCGGCTGCGCCCAGGCAGAGTGACTCGACACGCCGCTACTCTGCTGCGACGCGCCGGGGGGCGTCTGGAGGTAGGGCAGCGCCGGGATCATGGGGTTGACGACCCGCGTGGTGGGCACGTAAACCGGGGAGGTGCCCGCCGAGGTGTTGTGGAGAAACCCGGCCTCGTAGGAAGGAGCTCCGTGGTTGGTGGTCATTATGCCCTGATACATATCCCCCGCCTGGAGCTGGACATCCGCGTGGATGAGGAGATAATGATCGGGGGCTGCAGGTCCGAACGGATCAACTATTTATCGAGCAAAACAGAGAGAATCCGCCAAAACTCTCCGGTCCTCTCTCAAATCCCAAACCGAGCAGAGGAGTTTGTTTGAGGGAAAAAATGAGAATAAAGTGAAGAGGTGACACGGAGGAGGAGGAGTGAGAGATTAGAAGCACCTAGTGATCAAGATCCAGCTGTTATCATCTCACTCCCTCTCTCTCTCTCTCTCTCTCTCTCCCTCTCTCTCCCTCCTCCCTCCTGCTCACGACTAAAAAAAGAAACGTGTAAAAAAAAAGTTGATAACACTTGATAATTTAACAAAAGATCCGCCAAGTAAATAGTTTTTCTTTTGTTTTTTTAAATATTCCGGGCCTTTGTTAGAGAGGCTCCACGGTTCTGTCTGATGGGAACTAAAGATTTATATGGAAAAATAGGTTTATAGTATTTGTTTAATTCTTGTTGAGCTCTTGGTTGAATTAGATTTTTTTAGAAAAGTTTAATATTTAAAAGTTTTAAAGATAATCCATCATATTTTTTATTTATTGTTTTTATAGTTCTTGTCTTCACATCGTCTAAATAATATAATCTAATAACGAGGAACATCTAAAAATCCTTTATTTTTTTGGTAAACTTCCTGTAAAGACTTCTTTGTTATAAATAGCTGCGATGGTTTTCCTCCATTAAATACCAACTATATCTTTCTTTTGTCAAAATATTTTTCTCCTTAATCTGAAACGTCGGTATCCTTTCCGCTGCACACAAACGCACACGCCTAAACATTGAAACATTGTCTTGGATACTCGTTGGAACGACCTCGGTCGTCCTCCAAAGTGGCGGTTTTTGGATAATCTTTATTGAAAAATCACATTATTCTCGCGCGCAGGTGGTGCCTTTATGGACCGCTCGTTTTTTTCTCCATTTTAAGATTACTTAATCTTATAACATGACTATTATTTTTAAGCAAACGTGTAAAAAACGAAAAACTGTATTTGATTAAATCCTGCAGAGGGATGGGAAAAGTTAAGTAGGAAGTAAGATTAATTAAATGTGAACAAACGCATTTGAAAGTTTGTTTAAACATTTGGGAGCTCATAATTACAACTTTTTTTTTTTTTTTGCAATAAGGCTTTACAGCTACATTAGATGAATTAAATAGAATCATATAACCTGGTGTTTATATTCATACTAATATATTAAACGTGAACTGGTGGCTCTGGAGGGTCACATGTATGTTTTTTTTGTTTATTTCATTCTTTTGCTGAGCCGGTGTTCTGCTGAAACGACATTAAGGCCTCTTCTGTTATTCATGACAAATATGATGTATCGGGCTGGATGCTCGACGCGCCTGTGGTCGGAAGTCTCCGGCCGCTGTTGTCCCCGCGAGGACAGATTTATACCTGTCATCAACACCCGTGGACGTAAACACACGAGGCCATTTCATTGTACGGCCACTTCCCACAGACATTGAATTATGTGGCTCTGCGCAAGCTGCCAATATTGTTCCAGTGTGTGTGTGTGTGTGTGTGTGTGTGTGTGTGTGTGGGTGCGTGTCCAACTTCAACACTACAAGCTATTTCACTTTTTAGCTCATTAATTATATGATAATAGGCCTACACCTACTTTAAAAAAAAAAAAAAAATTTCAAGGCCTATTTTAGTTTTTTAATTAATTCCATTCAATATCAGGAAAAATAAATGTTCACAAAATGTATCCAGGTGGCACCAAAAGGCCTAATTGTGTGCAAATACGCTAATGTAGATGTTTGACAAAGCTGTTGAGACCAGAAACCCAACATCTGCTAATAACTTGAATTTAACTCCCTATGCAAACTGAAATTAAGGTACGGAAGCTCAAGGCTGTCAGGCCTGGAATGTTGTTGTTTTTTTCCCCCCAATCATCGTTTTAACCTAGTAGTTTTTATATGATAGATTATTTTGACGTTATAATTTGATTAATAATTTTTTATAGCGATTGTAGCGGGATAGTAATAAACATGATACATTTTCACGTTTTTACCGGATAATTTTCTATTTTATAACGTGATATTGACCTTTTTGACAGCAAAGCGCCTCCTTATGTTGTAAGTCAGTCAACATTAATATAATTTATTATTATTTATATTTATTATAACTGCGGTTCCTTTGCTGTTACAATATTTTATTGTAACAGCAATTTCAATCTTACTGAAAATTTACAAAATGTTGTAATCAACAGGATCAATGAAAAAAACTCTTTATTTCCTTCGTGACATAAACCAGTTTTTAATCTCAGAAAATAATCTTCTTTTTTAAAAATGAAAGGAAAGGAGTAAAAAAAAAAAAGAAAAAAAAGGGCTAAACACATCATGTAAGTCAAATTAGACCTTTTTTTTCTTTGTTAAAGCCATGGTGCCTGCATTACCCACAATGCAACACACCTACCAACAGTTCAGGTTCAAGTGTTTTCCATGTCCGGAGGTAGATTATTGGAATCTCCAACATTCTCCCACCTTTGTTTCCCGTTTGGAAGCCCAGAATGTCAGAATGAAAAAGTTCCCCGGAAAAACACCTCATTTAGAGTAAAAATGCCACAAATGGTGGGAAATTTGATATAGTTGCAGAGGGCTGCTATAAACCCACCATAAACTGATGGAAACAAAACTAGAATAAAGTCACAATTCTGTGAGCAAATTCTGATATTAAAGTCAAAATTATTACTTTAAAGTCAGAATTATGAGTTTAAAATCGAGACTCTGAGTTTGTGTCGGAGCTTTGAGAATAAAGACACGATTCTGTGATCATAGTGATCTATCTATCTATCTATCTATCTATCTATCTATCTATCTATCTATCTATCTATCTATCTATCTATCTATCTATCTATCTATCTATCTATCTATCTATCTATCTATCTATCTCTCTCTCTCTCTGTGTCTCTCTCTCTCCCCCTCTCTCTCTCTCTCCCTCTCCCTCTCTCTCTCTCACACAGAGTAATATAGCCTGAGTAGAAATGGGGAACCTGCCATCAATGTGTAACCGCTCTCTGATAAGAGAAGCAGCAATTGGTAGCTAATAATATCGAGGCGTGTCTCTCTGCTGGCTGAGGGCGCGAGGAAGCAGCGGTGATTCGGGCATTT
Organism: Lophius americanus; assembly: GCA_037951165.1. Taxonomy (NCBI): domain Eukaryota; kingdom Metazoa; phylum Chordata; class Actinopteri; order Lophiiformes; family Lophiidae; genus Lophius; species Lophius americanus. The sequence continues at coordinate 17,690 of JBBDHG010000459.1, forward strand.
GAAGAGACGCGTCGGTGAGACGGCGTCAGCAGAGACGCGGAGAAACTCCTCCTGAAGTCCACCCAGACGGACTTCCACGAAAACACCAGCAGAACCAGAGTTCATCCCATCTTTGTGTTATTGTAGAGTACAGAGTGTGTTTGGATGTGTGTGTTTGTACATGCCAGCCTCTATCACTGACAGTGACAGAGGCCAGAGCCCATGAAAACTCTGCTCATGTGTGTGTGTGTGTGTGTGTGTGTGTGTGTTTATTATTCTGCACAACTGTGTGTTTTTTCACGGTGTATGAATGAAGAGGTGTTGGTTGAGGGACTAGATAGAGATGCTGGTATGTGGATACCAGCAGACTGTTGGTGACGAAAGTCTCCTCATGTGTGTGTTTGTGTGTATTTGTGTGTGTGTGTGTCTCTCAGAACCAACAGGCACCAGGAAAACTGTCCCCGTCCTGGCTGGGGTAGAAAACTCAATCATTTGGGGTCGGTGACTTACTTTGGCCCTTCTTCCTTGCACACACACACACACACACACACACATACACTGACACACACACACACACGCATACACACACACACATACACACACACACACACACAAACACTGACACACACACACACACTGAGGATGATAGACTCGTGGCTTTGGCTCCAGGAAGAAGACTTCAAATGTCGAAGCAGGAAAACCCAGGAAACAAAATAAGAGGAACACACACACACACACACACACACACACACAACACACACACACTTACAACACAAACACGCACACACACACACAGTTGTACTCGCAGATATTCTTCATCAGTCGGCTCTTTTACGACAGAACTAGAGTTCGGTTCTCGCGGACCTCGTCTCTTTGTCCTGTTTTATCTGATTAGAATCAGATAGATCTTCGTGGATCAAGACCAATCACTCTGTCTTTAAAATGGGCCCAGAAAAAACGATCCAATCACATCCGAGCGTCAACATTTACTTCTTCTTCCGTTGTTTGCTAAGCTCCACTCGACTCTCCTGATTGATCAACAAGACTTTGTTGAGCCAAATGTTCGACCCAAACGTCAAAACACTCACCGGATTTCATTTGTTTCTCCTCAAACTTTTTTTGGGCTTTTTAAATAAAACATCATCAGCTTCAGTTTTGATGTTACTCTTTAACCCCTTTTCCACTAAAAAGAACCTGGTGCTAGTTTGGCACCGGTACTAGTGTCAGTGCTTAGTTGGTTCAACTAAGCTTAGTTGGTTGGTTCTAACTCACGCAGACCCTATTTGAGATTTGATCCAAATGTAAAGTGCATTATAAATTCAATGTATTATTATTATTTGCTTTTCACCGTCTGTTTACGCAGCAACGCTCGCGCCATACTCAAGCACAACAACGAAGAAGGAGGAGCTCATCGTCTCCATATAAGTGCTGTTGCTGGCTTTGCAAGCCTACGTTGAGATCCAGAGCCGTCTTTTTGGTCACAGTAACCCCGCCCCTAGCCCTTGATGTTATCAGTTCTTGGCTCTGGACACAGCGAGAGATGAGAAAAGGCAGCAGTGTAAGGGTGAGAGTAGGAAACTTTAAATGTAAGCACAACAACCAATAAAGGTAGAGCTGTGTCAAAAAAAGAGAGCAGGTGGAAAGGCAGCAAGGCTGGAAGCATTGGAGGAGGGTACAGTCTGTTTTATCTGGAGATGGAGCTGCAAGGCAGGAAAAAAGGCCAACACCAAAGAGGAGGGGTTTTTTTGTCAGAGAGGACATGCAGTTGGTTGGTATAACAGAAGAAGATATAGGCGACAGGGCAAAATGGAACCAGTTGATCCTCTCTGGTGACCCCTGAAGGGAAGAGCCAAAAGAAGAAGAGGAAGATTATGTGAAAACCACTGCATAGAGGGGATGATGGGCTTAAATAGACGCCAACAGTTTTGGTAGGAATCCAGACGAGGAAGAAGATCCAGGATTTTTCCTTCCTTTAAATCTCTCAGGGAAGGAGATTGGCTCTCAGCACATGGAGTCAATGCCCCAGAGGGATCTGCCCCTTCAGAACGGACCCACAGCAGAACTCGGTTCTGTCCTGGGGTCTTTTCCTCTCAGCACGTTTGTGTAGAAGACATTTATTAGTTACCATGTGATGCTGCTGTAAAACCAACAAACAAACAAACAAACGTGAAAAAAAGTTCAGTTTCAAGAGTTCCTTTGATTCCTTTGATGTGCCTTTTGGGGGTGGAGCTTGATGGTCAGTGGGCTGAACAGAGACACTGAAGCGGAAGGCGCGGGGGGCTACAGAGTATCTGTGAGATACTCAGAGAGTTTGTTGGAGTTGTCGGTAGATTTAGGGGCCGGCAATAACTCCGACGTTGACGGAGAAAACTTCGTAAACCTTTGGTGCTTTTTGTGAGGTTGTCGCTCTCTGGGGGCTTTTTCTGGTTTTGTGTCGATTCATGTCCCAAAGGATTCATAGGATTCTGTCAGGAGTTTTAATTAGTCTGAGTAGGTGTTGGGGTTAACAGATTATGTGTGTGTGTGTGTGTGTGTGTGTGTGTGTGTGTGTGTGTGTGTGTGTGTGTGTGTGTGTTGAATTGCCTGTTGTTCTAAGGTATCTGTGTGTTATACTTGTGGATTAAGAGTGTTTGACCAGGTAAGGTCACCCTCGTCACACCAGGGTGTCACTCTGGGGAAACACCTGGGCTTCAGCAACACAGACACACACACACACACACGCACACACAGACACACACACACAGGAACCAGGAGTGTGTGTGTGTGTGTGTGTGTTTTTTTTTCTTTGGATAAATGATTAACTCCTGGGTTGCAGGTTCTCATACATGATGTACTCCAGCGCCGGGCCGGAGTCCGGGCTCTCTCTGTTTGAAGAGCAGCACCAACACATCACACAACACTTAATTACAGATTGATAAGAATTCAATTATCAGAACCTCTTTTGTTCTGATGGCCTCCGCTGTTTGTAGAGCTACTTAACAAACTCGCTCCTAACAAACGGTTGGATATTTCTTTGACGCTTGAATGCTAATATTTGAAATTCCATTCCGGGGTGTTGTCGAGCGCCGGCTAGAAAATTGAAAGAAAGATTCTCCTGAGTTCTGGGAGCGACTCTTTAGAATACGGCGACTTGAGTCCAGATGGACTCGTGTAAAATTCACCGGACCAATCACCATCGACCGGTTATCTGACAGACAAACTCAAGCGGGGTGCCCAGTGATACAGAGAGTGTGTGTGGGTGTGTGTGTGTGTATGTATGTATATGTGTACATGTGTGTATGTGTGTTTGTACATGTGTGTATGTGTGTTTGTACATGTGTGTATGTGTGTTTGTACATGTGTGTATGTGAGTGTGTACATGTGTGTATATGTGTGTGTACATGTGTGTGTATGTGTATGTACATGTGTGTATGTACATGTGTGTACATGTGTGTATGTGTGTGTACATGTGTGTATGTGTGTATGTATGTGTGGACGTGTGTATGTGTATGTACATGTGTGTATGTACATGTGTGTACGTGTGTATGTGTGTATGTGTGTGTACATGTGTGTATGTGTGTATGTATGTGTGGACGTGTGTATGTGTATGTACATGTGTGTATGTACATGTGTGTACATGTGTATGTGTGTGTGTGTACATGTCTGTACGTGTGTATGTGTGTATGTGTGTGTACATGTGTGTATGTGTGTACATGTGTGTATGTGTGTATGTGTGTGTATGTGTGTGTACGTGTGTGTATGTGTGTACATGTGTGTATGTGTGTATGTGTGTGTACATGTGTGTACGTGTGTGTCTTTATGAGCTGCACTGAGTGTATTTTTAGCGATGAAGACTCAGGGATCCTGAGACTCTCCTTGTGATAAGCGGTGGCCAAAGTCCGGAGGTTAGCGAAGGCCTGGAGAACAAATAGGGAACACACACACGCAGAGACGGCGTTTAAAGCTGATGGCGAGGCTTAGCTGCAGCGATGCGGCGGCAGGAGGAGGAAAGCTGTTTGTTTGTACGTGGAGGGGCAAGTAGGGGCTAAGACTCAGGTTAGGTAAAGGTGAGGTGACATCATCAAAACAATGGATACCGCTGTCTCTGCAGGGTTCACGCAGGGTTCAAGCGGCGGGGCGAGACCGAGAGAAGAAGTCACCGTCAAATCCTCTCCGCTGCCGTCAGTCAGAGGCAGACGCCTCCTGCTGTCGGAAAACTGTCGGAGAAAACGAAAACATCGTGAGGAAGCCCGAGGAAGAAAAAGGTTCCTCCATCCAGGCCCGGTCAGAGTGCACAGAACCCGATAACAGCGGGAATATTTCTGTTTGGACAAAGAGGGGAGGGGCGGTGGAGGAGAAACGTTTTTGACAAATCGGTTACTTCTGAAAACAAAACCAGAGAAAAGGAGAGAACATCAGAGGAGAGGAGAGGAGAGGAGAGGAGGAGAGGAGGACAGGAGGAGAGGAGGAGAGGAGGAGAGGAGGATGCCACCAGACAGGAGGAGCAGTGGAAAACAAAAGAGGCTCCACACTCGGCTCTGTCTTATCTGTCTGAGGGTCTTATCCACCACTGGCTCTGTTAGTGTAACCCCGATTCCCCCACCCTCCCCACGGGCCGCTCTCCCTCCACCTCACCCCCCCTTCCTCCCCCTCCCACCCTTCTGCTGCTCGCCGCGGACCCTGTTATCAGGCCAGGGCTGACGTCAGGGGGCCCGATGGTGCTGGTGGGTGGGGGTGGGGGTGGGGGGGCCGGAGACGGAGGCTGATAGCGCGGCAGAGGCTGCCTCCACACAGGCTGTGGGAACCATCGACCCAGCCCACCTCGACCCAGTGGCCCCGCACGTCCACCACGAAAACGCGCGGCGAGGTGAGGATGTTACGTCCCTGCAGTAACGCACAGAAACGTTGTTGTTGTTGTTTTTCAATCATTATTATTTATGAGGGGGCGGGGTTATCTACGTTTCAATGTTTTCGCGCCACCGCCGTCAAATTTTACCGCCTTCAGGCCAACAACGAGCCAATAAATGGAAACTTTATTCGGGTTCTACTCCAGACGTGGATTGGAAGACAGGATTTTGGACTTTGAGGTGGGTCTTTACTTTCCACAGAAGAAGATGACTCCTCGTCATCGTCGGAGCATCTCCAGAATCTCTAGGATCATCTACCTTCAGCACGACGAGCCCGATGATCTTTTTATGATCTTATCTTTTGTAAAACAGCAGAAACCATGAACTTAAATCCACAATCACAATCAAGGAATCCATTCAAGCCTCATAGAACTCACAGGTCCAGCTTCACTCCTGGGGTATCGGTTCCCCCTGAACCCCCTCAGCCCGGTGTGACAGATGTCAGGTGTAGAGAGAAACTGACATTTATTTATATTATACGTATGTGTGTGTGTATACGTGTGTGTTTGTAGACGTGTGTGTGTGTGTATACGTGTGTGTTTGTAGACGTGTGTGTGTGTGTATACGTGTGTGTGTGTATATGTGTGTGTGTATACGTGTGTGTATACGTGTATGTGTGCATACGTGTGTGTGTATGTATACGTGTGTGTGTGTGTATACGTGTGTGTATGTGTGTATATTTGCGTGTGTGTGTGTGTATACGTGTGTGTGTGTATACGTGTGTGTGTGTATACGTGTGTGTGTGTGTATACGTGTGTGTGTGTGTATAGGTGTGTGTGTGTGTGTATAGGTGTGTGTGTGTGTGTGTATAGGTGTGTGTGTGTGTATACGTGTGTGTGTGTGTGTATAGGTGTGTGGTGTGTGTGTGTGTGTGCACAGGTCAACAGGTGCAGCTTTGACCAGAGGGGAGTGAGGGAAACTCTGAGGGCTGCAGCAGATGAAGTCGGCGAGTCTCAAATCATTACTGCAGGTGCAGAACTCCCAAAAGTGTTTAAATAGGAACACTTACCGACACAACTCATGTCACGCAAACCCTGTTAATTATCACCCCTCTACATCAGCCCCCACTGGACCCTCTGCTTCCACTCACTCCAGCGGCGGGGAGGAAATTGAGTCGTTAATATGCCAGTTAAATACAGATATATTTCCACATCTTCCTCCGTGCGTCTCAGATGTTCTCGGAGATGGATCTGTCGGATGGGGAGTGGAGACACACTTATCAGTGTGTTGTCCTCGATAAGGCGGGGAAGATTTGTAACAGTTGTGGTGTGTGTGTGTGTGTGTGTGTGTGTGTGTGTGTGTGTGTGTGTGTGTGTGTGTGTGTGTGTTGCTCTGACCTCTTCTCAGCCCAGAGAGTAGGAGGAAGAGAAGAGTGGCCTTGACAAAGCCAGAGGAGGGGTGAGTTGTAAAATAAGAATCGGCATAAGAAGGAGATCATTGTTGGGTTTTTTTGAGCTGCTTATTCCTTCGGCTCAACTTCTCGCTGTCTTCCACTCTCTTCGTCGGACACACACTCCCTAAATTTCACCAGTGGCCGTGGCCTCCTTGGGTGTAAATAACTCTTAAAACACGTGGGGGGAGTTTGTGAGGGGAGGTGAGTGTAAGCTGGGGGGAGGGGGGATGACAATTGAACTTAATATCCCGCTCAACTGTTTGGTTGAGAACGTTTTGAGTCTATTTTTAATTAAAACCAGTGTCTGAATCTGTTTATAACGCAAACCGTGTATATGCTGAAGAGTAAGGGGGCCGAGGATAGAGCGTTGGGGGACACCGCAGGTCAAACGGGCCCACCGAGGAGGAGGAGTCATTAAGCATGTTTAATCAGAAAGTCCTTTTCGATAAGGAGTGTTTATTAATTAAAGCATGTTTAATTATAATAATAATTAATAAACAGAATTCTGTGTCAATACAACCAGAGAAGTCAAAGCCGCTTTTTTTTTAGTTTTTTTTAAAACAATTTAGTCATAATTTGTTCCCATCTTTCATACAAATATTATATTTTAATGTAATAGATCATATTTTTTCAATAGGAGGGAACTTTTTTTTTATGAAACCAACAGTTTTACAGTCGGATATAACTTTTTTGTTCACTCTAACAGTTTCTATTTTCTTCACTAGGGGGAGTTTTCTTTAGGGAAAACAAACTCTGCTTTTTGAAAATAACCTGACATTTAATTTGAAGAGTTCAATCAGGATGGATTCCTTGAACAACGCAGGGGATTAGGGAATTTTTCGGGGGATACACCCTCGCAGTCAGGGGCTGGACAACGTAGAACCCGTTAATATAAAATGATTAATGATTGATTCAACATTTAATACGTAAATGCTCATGTTGTAAAAAAAAAAAAGAAGCAGAAATGGAAAAAAACAGACTCTGAATATCTTAAAGCGCAGAAAAGGGCCGTGATCCACATTTTAATCCAAATATAGATTTCCCTGAAAACAGCCTCAGGAAACCCCTTGAATGCATCTGTGGGGGATGTTATAAGTTTATAAGAGGAGTTTTAATGAAGATTGATTCTTTACCACAGATAGTAAATAAATCAAATAAATGCTGGTCTGCCGGCCACACTGGCCTGTCCTGATGCGCACCTCTGGGTGCCCTCGGTGAAACGATAAGCACGGACCTCATTAGTCTTTTTAATTGGTCCAGAAGCGTCTCGGAGAACCGCTCTGTATTCTGGCCACAAGCCAAGCTGAAGTAAACCGACCCAAAGGAAACAGTTCACGTCTGGCCAGAAGATCAGTGTTCAGCATCAGTCCAGCAAAAACAGACTTTGATTTGGGCCGAACTTAAACTGTATTCGTTCTTTGTTTCCCAGGTGCCTGAAAATAAAGTTGTTTCTGGAAGGATTTGGACATTAAGGCTTCTGGAATGTTTCTTGTAAACATTTGTGGATTTTTTTAAAAACACATTAAAGGAATCCATTTTTTAACACTTATTCATTCATATTTTTTGGGGCTTATTTATCGTGTTATAACGGGACATTTTCACCCCGAGAGTTTTCTATCATGTTATCCATCGTGTCGTGACGGGAAATTTTCACGGGAACATTTTCTCTCAAACGATCTATCAAGTTCAAACCTGAAAATTATCACGGAAAAAACGATTTTAACTGATAAAAAAAACGCATAATAGCTAGAAAATTATTGCGATATAACGTGATAATTAATTATCACATAATAACCTGAACATTATCACGTTATAATATGATATTAACATGTCAAGACATGAAACCCGTCACTTCATGGCGAGAAAATTCTGATGTTATAACGCGACCATTTTCATGCTATTATGTGATCAATAATTATCACGATATAACGCGATTATTTTCACGTTTTTACGTGATCGCTTTTTTACGTGATCATTTTCACGTTCGAGCGTGACAGATCGAAAAATTGATAGAAAGTGAAGATTTCACGTTACAACATGATACTGAATTTATTAATTTTTTCTTTAATGGCAGTGAAGAGCTTCCGTACAGGAAAACCTGTTTGTTTAGTCATTTAACTATAAATTAGGACAAATGCGGCTTTTATTAAGAATTTATCGTCAAAATTTTGAATTGAGCTACTTATGTCTTAATGACTTCACACTTTTCTCGTGGGTTTCTTGCGCACTAGTGTGTGTGTGTGTGTGTGTGTGTGTGTGTGTGTGCATGTAAGTGCACCATGGCGTCTATAGCTTGTGGGGAATCCATCAAAGCTTATCATTATAAGTAAACATGACAGAGTGGACAAAATGTCTTGTGCACCGCCAGGGCTGCTATCTAACCACAGGCCATATCTGTGATGATGGACTGATGTGGCGCTGGCTTGGGCTAACCAGAGTCTGAGTGTGAGAGTGGGAGTGGGAGCGCGTATACACAAGAACCCACACATCAAAAGACACAGTACGCACACACTCCACTCACCTTTAACGTGGCCCTTCTATCTCCTGCAGCTCAAAGGAGGATTTTACAATACCTGGAAAGATGATTCATCGCGCCGCTTTAAATATGGGGGGGGGGCGGTCGCCGGTCAAATTCATGGCTGTTATTTATTCGCCAGCGTTTTGGCGAGGTTTATAGTCTAACTCGTGCGTGGCGTTGAGGAGACGGTTGTGATTACTGTACGACTGAGTCAAGGGTTCAGGAGAACTTATCGCAACGTGAGCTAATAGCTCAGGATCTGGACTCGTTACCGGGAACCGCACACACACACACACACAGACACACTCACACACACACACCTGTGTCAGGTGAGGTTTACTACAAGTCAGGCTTTGAATGAGTGAAATCAGAATATGTGTGGATATCACCGGGTTTTGGGATCTTTTTTTCTTCCAGCGCCGGCCCAGGGTGAGCTTTGTTATGCTGAGGTCAGCCCGCGTGTCCCTCTACTTGTTACAACACAGCTGATAAGCAGCGTAAACAACGGCGCTCTGTTTGCTCTGCTGCCGCGGCCGTTCGATCAGAAACACTGATGAGAGGGTGTCGCTGCGTCTGAGAGCGAGACGCCGACCTCGTGTTCGTCCCTCCCTCGGGTTTTCTGCCCCGTCTGGACGTTCAGCTTCTAGAATGAAAATCCAGACGCGGATAACCTCTCCCCTGCTGTTCGGTTAGCGGGTCAAAGGTCATGGCTGCGGTACTTCGGCGGACTTGGCAGGTTGACAGTGGGTGTAGTGCCAGTAGATGGGATACAGTAGATGCTTCTTCATCACCGGTCACTCCCTCCTCCTGCTGCTGCAACAAGTGGCCAGTGTGTGTGTGTGTCTGTGTGTGCGTGTGTGTGTGTGTGGGTTTATATTTGTGTGTTAGTGTTTGTGTGTATGTGTGCGTGTATATATGCATGTGTGTGTGCGTGTGTCTGTGTGTGTGAGCCTGTGTGTTTGTGTGTGTGTGTGTTTGTATTTGTGTGTGTGTGTCTGTGTGTGTGTGTGTCTGTGTGTGTGTGAGTGAGTGTATGTCTGTGTGTGTGTGTATATATATGCATGTGTGCGTTCGTATGTGTGTGTCTGTCTGTGTGTGTGTATGTCTGTGTCTGTGTGTGTATGTGTGTGTTTGTGTATGTGTGTGAAAGTATGTGTGTTTCTGTGTGTGTGTATGTCTGTGTTTGTGTGTGTATGTGTGTGTATGTGTATGTGTGTGAATGTATGTGTATGTGTGTGAATGTATGTCTGTGTGTGTGTATGTGTGTCTGTGTCTGTGTGTGTGTGTGTGTGTGTGTGTGTGTGAGTGTATATCTGTGCGTTTGTGTGTGAGTGTGTGTGTATGTGTGTCTGTGTGTCTGTCTGTCTGTCTGTCTGTCTGTGTGTGTGTGTGTGTGTGTGTGTGTGTGTGTGTGTGTGTGTGTGTGTGTCTGTGTGTGTGTGTGTGTGTGTGTGTGTGAGTGTGTGTGTGTGTGTATGGATGGGTCATTAACCTCTGGGTAACCCAGGAGGTGGTCTTTCAGTCAGTCTGGACGCTCCTAGACCACCAAGGCGGTAAATGTGTCTCCATCACATCAAACCTGAAAGATTGAATCAGGCGTGTGTCGCGTCAAATACAAACGTTACACTGTAAAACATGATTTCTGCTTCTTCCTCTTCTCGCAATCGTTTAACCTCATCCATATCCATAACCTTTACGGTAAAATACCGGCAGCTGTGGTTGCCAGAATTTCACCGTGAAAAAAAAAACGGTGACGATTTATAAAACATTAGGATTAAGAACCATAAAAACAGATACTTGATTATATAAACTAACAGTAAATTATATTGATTTCAGACGTTAACCCAGAAATCAACATCATTTCACAAATGCCTACCAAATTTTTTGTATCTTCTGTCCATTGAAATTATGGGATGATGTTGCAAAATGGTTAAAGTTGCTTATTTATATTTTCATACCGGTGTAATCTGTTATTTATACAGAATAATACTTTTTCACTAATTACCTACGTGTGACATTATGTCATTGTTCCTTTAATCTTAACAAAAGTCGGTATTTTCAGTTTAATTGTGTGTTTTCCACATATTCTTACCAAAACTAATTTTTTTTAACATTATTCCTTTCTAACAATTTTGTCAGTTGAAGTAAAAAAAATAAAATTTAAATTTACTTTAATTATATGTGATTAAGTAAATGTAAACGTAATCAGGTTTGTATTATATCGTTTTTTTTAATGGAAATCTTGTTTTGAACATGGGGACCGTATTTTTACCGTAAATTTTATGTATTTCTTTTTTTTTTTTACAGTGGGTGGTTTCCCCCAGGGCTCCGTCCTCGGCCCCTTACTCTAAAGTATATACATGCTACCACTGGGTCGTATTATAAACAGGTTCAGTCGCATATTTCATCTTCATCTGTGTTCAATTTTTGTAAAAACAGAGTCCATCATTTACAGTAAACTTACGATGATGTCATCAGTGATGCGGACCTCTGTTTGAGGCCCGTCTTACAATCGTTGTCCGGTCTTGTTTCTTTCAGCTGAAGAACATTTCAGGCTAACTTAACTCCGGCTTCCTGTAGCCTGACTAGCGGCTATAAGCCTGAGCTGAGACTGTGGGAGAGACTCTTCCCAGACGGCTTGTTCTTAAATCCTCCCCTCAAAAACTCTCTTTTATAGAAAAATCTTTTTAATTTCTTCTCCGCCATCTTTGTTTTTCAATCTGCTGATTTTTCTCTTTTTTCCTTTTTCTGTGAAGCAACTTTTTTTTTTTTTCAGATAAATGCCATAAAAATGAAATGTGTTATTTATACAGCCGATGATTCTATAAACACAGAAAAAAAAAGAAAGAAGAAAAAGTAGAAATATTATTTTAATCTTATTCGACATGTTTGTCAGGTCGTTGAGGATTTGGAGGGTTTTTCTCTCTAAGCGCCGGATATTTACCAGCTTTCTGTCACTGGCTTCATTATTTCTTGTTTTATTGCACAAAAGTCTCATCTTGCCATAAACATGCAGATTAAAACGTTGTCTGATGGGAGATTCTGTTAAAATATAGCCGCGTTTTTTTTTTTTCACAGGTTTCCCTCATTATAATGAATTACGACTCCCGTTCTTCCCTATCAATTATCATTTGTGTGACATCTCCTTTTTCAGTGTTTGGGTTCTGCTGCTTCTCGCTGCCACGGCGTACTTGAAGTTATCAGTGGATGTAGTCTAAGCTAGAAGTGTATGACGTCTGAGGAAAATGATTTGAACTCTCCCCAAGGCCTGTGCTGGGTCGTACCTTTGTGACTTCAGCGATATAAGAAATGAATTATCTTCAGGACTTATCTACAAAGCACTGGATCAAATGAGACAGAGTTTTAGAACTCCACCATATGGCTTATTGGGAAACATTGCTGAAAACGCTACGACTCTTAGAATGTCACGGTTAAATATTAAGTAATTGCGTCTATTTAATGTGATTTAAATAATCATATTTTGTAGAAAAAACAACAACAATAACTATGTATTCAAATGTCATATAATTAGCGTAAATCTGTTAATTGTGAAAACCATTAAATAAAAAATAAAAATAAAAAAATTATATATAATAGGAAAATAGTTTTCAGGAAATGACACGTACGTTTTACAGAGGAAGTGACATCAGAGGTCTGGCTGTCTCCGCCTTTCGGTACCTGTTGGGCTGCATCGAGACCATAACATAAATCCGGATTCATCCAGTCTTCAATTAAATCACATGATGCTAAGGGTTGTTTGTGCGCTATGTAGCCCATTAGCCAAACATTTCACGTTGGCGGGCTCGGATTCTTCGACCTGCAGTGTTAAAAACGTTTGCCAAGATTTTGTAGCTACTGTAATTTTTAAATCAAAAATACATTTTTATAAGTGAAATCCTGCATTTCAAATTGTTGGAGCCGAATTATGAAAATAAGTTTAATTTGTAAAACTAGGCCTAAAGGTTTCATTTGATTAGTGAAACTGATTTTCAAACTGGGTCGGTCGGCGCCCGGTTTAACATCGACCGCCACTGGCAATGCCGGCGGAAACTATTCTACTGTTGGTCAGAGAAAAAAAGATTGAGAGGGGGAAGACATGATTATATAATGGAGAAAAGGAAGGTAGATGTTTGACCAATAAACGAGGTGGAAAGGCAGCAAGGCTAGAAGCATTGGAGGAGGGCACAAACTGTTTTGTCTGGAGATGAAGGGACCAGGCAGGAGAAGAAGGGGAAGACCAAAGACGCTGTTCCTGGATGTGGCGAGAGAGGACATGCAGTTGGTTGGTATAATAGAGGAAGATGAGGAGGACAGGGCAAAATGGAAGCTGTTGATCCGCCGTGGCGACCCCTAAAGGGAACAAAGAAGAAGACGCCGGTAAGTGACTTGATTTTAAATGTTAAAATGTATTTTTCCTTATTGCATTAAAGCATTTTTTGTACTATTGCTAACTTGTGTGTGTGTGTGTGTGCGTGCGTGTGTTTGTGTTTGAGGCTGAATTGGAACTATCCGGGTCGTATCGGACAGGAGTCAGAACCAGAACCAGTACACATGTGACGGGCTCAGGTTATTATTATGGCCGTCTGAGAGCCACATCTTGAAAACATAAATCAGCAAACAGACAAAAGATTTACTGGATCTCTTTGTTTTTCTCTTTAAAGTTCTGTATAAATGTCTTTCTCCGCCCGCATTAGAGTGATAACCTTCCCCGTCTTGTTCTGGAAAGTTAAAGCAGAAAGTCCAATTTGACGAGCCAATCGGACCTTGAGTAAAATGATGAGACAGGACCGGGACCCAGGAACCAGGAGCTCGAGAGAGTATTTAGAAGAAGATTGGGTGGCTGTCCCAGGGTCACATGACGGTTCTGATGGTCTTGAAGGGGAAACGATGATACGCAGAGGCCTGGGGTCCATGCCAACACAAATCCTGTTCCCAACCTAATAGTCCCCCACAATTCTTTGCTCCAAGCAGTGGAGGGAGAAGAGGGGGTGGAGAGAGGCCGAGGAGAGTCTGAACAGGACGGAGGAGGGACACTCCGGCGCCATGGCGATCCCTAAGACAACTTATCTCCTCTCTCACAATGATAGCGCCTGTCAAAATAACTGCCAAGATACGTAACCAGCCAGGAACCGGTTAACTCTGGCCTCGTCCAATCAGAAGGACGGCAGCCTCGCTCGCCGTCCTTCCCCTACTTCAGAAGGCTCTCCAGGAACCAAGTTCCACAAACACTCACGTTATCTCTGCCTCGGGTCCGATTCAGCTAATGGACAGAGTGACACAGAACCACAACCGCATTTAGGTTCCCAGCCGAATTAGATTTCAGGGAAACATCATAAATATTTAATTGATATCGTGTATTTAACGGTATTTGACTAAATATATATATATTTTAAAAAATCAGGCCCCACTTTCTGAATGTGAAATACTTCATTGAAAGACATTATCACTGCTCAATATATGTATATATATATATATATATATATATATATATATATATATATATATATATATATATATATATATATATATATATATATATATATATATTTATATATATATATACATTCATACCAGAGAAATGTTTAATTGGGCCATTATTTCATTCATGGACTCTTTTAAACACCCATCAGGCCTTATTGCACATTTTGCAGACTTGAGGTTCTTGCAGCTTTTATTGTGTTCTGTCGCCACCTGTCGGTAGATGTGATCATTACACAAAGACGAGAATGTTGTATCTCACACTCAGCTTCCTAATGTTAGGATAGTTTATAAGAGATTGATGTTGTTATTTTCAGGGGATTATTTCTGCTGTTCTGAAAGGCTGAAAATCCACATATCATTAAAAGTCGTCATTCAATCAATCTTTATTTTATTAAAGACAATAAAAGTATTATATATATATATATATATATATATACACATTTATATGTTTATATGTCTATATTATGTATTAAGTGTCTGTATTTATTTTGTATATTTTGTATTTTATCCTACAAGTTCCTGTGTGACTCGCTAGGGGGAGCTTTTTTTATTTGTATATGTTTTTATATAGAAATACTTTCATGGACAACTCAAAAAACTATTTCATGGATTATTTTCAAACTTTATTTCCTCACTGATCTTAGTGAAAAGAAGATCATACTGTAATAGTTCATATTTTACTATTTTACTTTCAGGAGTTCAGTTAGGAGGATTCCTTGCACAGTACAATTCCCTTTAAACCAAATATTTTGGTTTAAACTTTTTTTTTTTTTTTTACGGTATTAATACTGCAAAAACAATTTTCTATAGCAAGAAAGAAATTAGAAAATTCTTAACCAACTATTTTAAGAGCCTTTGATTGTGACCTTCTTGTTGTGGCTTTTGCGTATCGTTTTTCTTAATGTTTTTGTTGTGGCTTTTCTAGATCGTTTTTATTAACGTGATGTCTTGTGACTTTTGCAAATCGTATTTCTTAATGTATTGTGTTGTGGCTTTTGCATATCGTTTTTCTTAATGTGTTCTGTTGTGGCTTTTCTAGATAGTTTTTCTTAACGTGTTGTCTCGTGACTTTTGCAAATCGTATTTCTTAATGTATTGTGTTGTGGCTTTTGCAGATCATATTTCGTAATGTGTTTTGTTGTTGCTTTTGCAGATCGTTTTTCTGAACGTGTTGTCTTGTGGCTTTTGCAAATCGTATCATAATCCATGCAAATGCATAATTGATTGATTCATTGAATGATGGATTGATTTAGATAAAGCAATACGTTAATCCAAATTTGGAGTTTGTAAAGTTGAACCATTAGAAAAAATGTTTTTTGTCTGGAATGTGTGTCAGGTAACAGAACCTTCAGGTATGACTCACCTGAAAAGTCTCGCTCCAGGCCTCACTTTCGTTATCGGGTCATTAAAAGGATTATATAACCAATCTGCATTAGTCACTGCAGACCTTGTGGTGGAGCTGATGACTCTGTGGTGTAGAACTGTAAAGACTGGAGGCATTGTGGGTTTCTTCTATGAGTAACTGACGAGGGGACTGAGGTGGAGGGGGCCGAGGTAGAGGGGGCCGAGGCAGAGGGGACCGAGGCAGTGGGGACCGAGGCAGAGGGGACCGAGGCAGAGGGGACCGAGGCAGAGGGGACCGAGGCAGAGGGGACCGAGGCAGAGGGGACCGAGGCAGCAGCTGAAGGGGCAGAAGGTGGGGAGATGTTTGAATGTAGGAACAAAAGAGCCGTCATTACTGGACTAGCATGGGATCTGCTGAAGCCCAAGGATGGATCCTGCAGGAATCAGCAGGCAGCCAAAAACATGGAATGCAGCCTTTATGAAGAACAAAGAGCTCAGCTACTCGCCACATCATCTCCAGAAGGAATGCAGTCGGTCACAATGATGAGCCTTCTTCATGACAATGTGCCGCAGGCGTCCATCCAGTACGGCGGAATTGCACAAGAAGAAGAAGAAGAAAAAGAATCAGTAGAACAAGAAGACGAAGGAGACGAAAGAAAATAAGACTAACAAGGAGAAAGAAACACAAGAACGAGAAGAAAAAAACACAAGCAGGACAAGAACAAGAAGACGAAGAAGAAACACAAGAGGAATAAGAAAAAGAAACACAGGAATAAGAAGAAGAAGAAAAAGAAGGAGGTCTAAAGAGGAGTTTGCTGTGAAATGAAGATGACAGCCTTTGGTCGTCGTCTTTACTCAGAGGGAAAGTTTGGTGACGATGAGTGACTTTAGTTCAACATAACGGATATTTTATTTCCCGTCATGCGTTGCGCCGACATTGAGTCAAAAGAGCGTTCCCTGACCGGGAATCGAACCCGGGCCGCGGCGGTGAGAGCGCCGAATCCTAACCACTAGACCACCAGGGAAAGATAAGACCACAACCCACTTTATTGAGATTAATAATTAACAGGGAGCGCGCGCCTACCTTGTGTATACTCTGTTTCTTTGAGATAGACACACTCCATGAACCTGACCGGATCGTTACTTCGCGCTTTGCTGCCTAACGGTGATACGTCTCGTTTTCCCAAAGCGGGAGGCGCGTGCCTCTCCGGTGTCGCTGACCGCAGGGGGCGCAGTCAAAGAGGGAGGCTTCACTTCCATTTAGCTGCCCGGGATGAACGCAAGGTATGTGGACGATTCCATCTGTTTTTGGATCCAGATTGAGCCTCTAAGCGAGTCTTCAGGTGTCAAAGTTTGACGTTATCGTCAGGAGGGATTGAACACGCGGTCTAATTGTGAGGGAGAACGGGCTCGCGACCTGACCGCGTGAACCCTTAGCATCTCCTCCAGGTCGCTATTGTCATGTAAACAACGTGGCTACTAGCTAGCAGCGTTAGCATCAGCTGTTTTGGACTGCTGGAGGGCTGTACTTTGTTCTCTGGGTCGCTTCTCGTGCACACACTATTCTGACGTCATATTTTCATTCTACTGCCGCATGTTAAGAAGAGGCGAGTCAGTGGATTTATTCACAAAAAGGATTTCCCCTCAACCTGACTGGAAGAAGAGAAATCACGTTAGCCAGTAGGTGTTGTTTCATCAAACCTTGCCCTTCCTCCTTTGATTTTCCGTTCGCCTCTTACATAATGCTGACTACTCTTGGCCTGATTTATGCTCTTTAGGATTTGTTACATATACCTGTAATTTTTGTATTTTTTAAAACGTTTTGCTTAATCATGTGGTGGCTACTGCTAAAGATGTTTACATCGTCTGGATCCCCAAACTGATGCTGCTAAGAATAGACGCAATAATTAACCTCGCCTAGTGTTTTCTGTGGCGACATTAAGTTGTAGCAGATGTCCTTCCTCCAGCAGAGGGATGCTTTTCCCATCCTTTCTGGTCAGCCATTGTCAGCTCAGTAGCCTGGAATGACTATTGCAGGATGCTTTCATCGACATCCACTTAGCCTGATGAGGCGTCGCCATCCGTTATTAGTCATTTGGATTCTGGGTGGTTGTTGAGTGAGAAAGAGGAGGAGGAGGGGGAGGAAGCACCCTGGGAGCCTGCTAAATCCTCATGCTTATTTCCTCTGCAGGACAAGGAAGAAGTGTGTGAGGACAGTGCGTCTCCCTTAGTTGTGTCTGCTGGATTGGACACACTAAGTGGGGGTGTATAGGTGGATGTTTGCATGGATGACTTTGGCTGGCAGTAGATTTAGGACCCTGGCCTGATGGAAAAGAGAGACAGGAAGCCGGGATATTTTGCAAGGTAAGAAAGGCTTTTGTGTTTGTTTTGACTTCATACCCATGTTCATTTTTTTCTTTTTTAGCAGGAGAACTTGCCAATTCAAATATTTTCTCACTCCTTAATCTGCATTTATTTGCGGTTGTGTCAAATTACCTCTATCTTAAGGCTAAATGTTTAATCTGTCATTACAAAATTAATTAATTTCGATTGTTTATTTTGCCTCCGGCATGGAGGTCATGTTTCACTCCTGTATGTTTGTTTGAGCAAGATTAAGGAACATCTAGTGGATGGATTTGCATGACATTTTACCCAGAGGTAGATTTTGGTACATCCTAGAGATGATGTTTCGCAGCATTTAAATAAAAAAAAATAATGAGGCGTTTGGAGAAGTGACGTCACAGTGTTGCTATTGCTGCTTTTGATCCTTTGATGTTCCTCTGGGGGTGGAGCTGGGGGCTCCGTGGGCTGAACAGAAACGCTGCAGTGGAAGGCAGAATATGATAACAGAATATGACTGGCTGTTTCAAGAATTCCTTTAATTCATTTGAAGCTCCTTTGGGGTTGAGCTTGGGGCTCAGTTTCAAGAGTTCTTTTGATCACTCTGATGTTACTTTGGGGGTGGAGCCGGGGTGAAATGGGCTGAACAAAGATGCTGAAGTGGAAACAACTGGAGATGACTGGTTACAGAGTATTTGAAAGATACTCAAAAAGTTTGTTGAAGTTGTTGGGAGATTTAGAGGCAGGCAATAACTCCTCAACCTCAGGTACTGTTGTGCCTCAGCGGGGGTTTGCGCCGAGTGCTCCCCCCACCTTGTTTAAATCACAAATCACTCTTGTTACCCACTTGACTCTAATCGGCACTAAGCACACAGCCTCGTATAACCAGACTCATACGTCAGAACCCATGAAAAATTTGATACTGGCGTTGTGTTGACTTTATAATTGGACTTTGGCGGCCTATGTGACATATGATAGCAGGAAGTGAGTGGGTGGGGGGGACCTTGTAATCGCTAGAGCGAATCGTCGGCAGGTCCCTAACAAAAGACTTCTGACGTTCGAGCAGATGAGATGTTTCACAGAGATTAGGCATGCTGGAGAAGGGATTGGTTTCATTTATCCCATCAGTTTCTTTTTCTTTTTCTTCATTAATTCCCGTTAATGTTGGGTCAAACAAATTTTCTTTGCTTATTTACAATGTAGACCAGGCTGTAATTATAAAAATCCAGTTGGTTTCTGGATAGGCAGTATTCACTTTGTGAGTTTGCCGCCGGTACTCGAGTAGTTATTGATGTATTTGTGGGAAATGGTGTAAGGAAGTCTATTATGGCCTAATGGGCTTTATTTTTCTCCAGCTCTCAGGTTACCCTCTGGCGGTGCAGACCAGCTGGTACAAACCTGGAGTTTGTCATGTGTTTTTCATGATTTAATTAGCTTATGTTGACAGCGTCACACGACTCTTGTGCAGTCTTGCATGTCGTTTTTTTGTCTAATTAGTGGTTAGTGGGCGGCACATTATAACGTGATGCAGGCGAGATGAGTTAGAGGAAGGGAATGTGGTCATATGTGAAAGCGAGCTGCAAAACAACAGCTTGAAAAAGATGAATATGCGCAGGCCTGTTGTGGTGTAAAAACAAATAGTTCTATAGTTTCCACAGATTGAACATGGCAGGAAGGGAACGGTCTTATCTTCCAAAACAGCTACTGCTGCAACAGCTAGTCACACCATATGCCGTCTCCCCTCCTGCGGAGTAGAGCAAAGGCCAGCGTAGAGCAAACATGCGCTCCCGTAACAAGTCATAACCCATCGTAGTACCTTTCATGTTTTATGGTTTTATAGCAGTGAAACATTGACTTTAATTGGATTGGTTTGCTCTGAATAGGCAGAAATAAATCCTCTTTACTGTCACAGTGAAAGATCTGCCTACAACGTTTTCTAGGCAGAGTAGCAGTGAGAAACATAAACTAAACTCATGTAGACAATTTACATTCATATCCTTAATGTGGGTTAAATATCGCCCAAGCTAATATGAAAGTGAAACAAATGCTTTTACAGAAGCACTTGTGTACCGAGGCACCAGCTGGCAGAAAAAAACCTTTATGAAGAAAAAGGAATAATGAGGAGGTAGTGCTTGCTTTGAAAGGTAATGAACATAAAGTTGGTCCACAATGCGCCAAGAGGCTCGTGATAACTGTCAAGGAGCTACTGTGCACCGTGACGGACATCTGCCCTTCATTTGTCGCCGTGGTGATGTAATCATTCATAATTCATGAGACCTCCTGGACAGTGTTTGCCAGAGGATACAAAAGAGACGATGATCTCACATGCGGAAAAGGTTCTAACTTCTGATGAGTCGTAAAATTTATAAAAACAATTTGAGAGCTACTCAGAGAGTTTGTTGGAGTTGTTGGTAGTTTAAGAGGCTGGCAATAACTCGGACACTAATGGGGAAATCTGCACGAATTTTTCCCAAACCTAGGTTACTGTTTTGCTTTGGCGGAGCTTTGCGCTCTCTGGGTGCTTTTTCTAGTTGGAATAACGCAATTTACCAACTTTCTTCCTTGGACCGCTTCCGGTACTAACCGCTGCAGACCAGGACAACCAGCAAGACCCGTTGTGTTTGGAGATGATCTGACCTGGTTGTTTAGTCTCCAACTTAACTTTAATTTCAATATGAGTTAAATTTGGCAAAATATACTCAACACCTCTTAATTACCTCACATACCTCAGGACGATAAGATCATTCTGGATTGGTAAAAGGCTCCACTGTTAGTGCCGTGAGAGTCTTGTAAGTATGAGTGCGTGTTTTCTTTTTGCATCACCATTACTGGCCGTGGGATATTTTCTTTCTCTGCTAAATGCTGGAAGGTGACACACAAGTTAGACAAAGGTCAGAGAGTGATATACTCTGCAAAATGGCGCGGCTTGAAAGAGGCCCGCAGATTCTTGAGTCCACTCCCAGATGTGCTGCATCATTAGAAGTAGGAGCATCAGCCGAGGGATGTCGGAGAACTCTGTCTGCACTTTTATTGACCCACCATCGCCTTCCATTAAGGCGATTGGACTGCTTAAAACAATGCCTTCTTTTTTTTTGGTTCTTTAATTTCTTCCTCTGCCAGGGGCCGTGCAGAGCGGCGCTACTCCTATCGCTCACGGCTTACGATAAATCAATTTAGTCTTATCTTTTTCTCGACATGCACGCGTCCACACTTAAGCCTCCAGCCCGGAGAGCTTACATTATCCTTAAGTGGACCACTAAAGCGTGGATCCAGAGCACTGCAGCTCACCTCCTCAGTGAACCCCATCAGGCTCTGGAGAAGCCTTTGCATCTTTTCCCTACCTGTCACCGATGAAACGGAGCCCAAGGGCTTTTCTGAGAGAAGAAAACAGCTGACTCAGCAAAGTAGAGAGAGAGAGAGAGAAGTTTCAGCTTGATGAAACAGGTTTGACCACGATGGCGCCACCTGGACGTAAGGCTAGCTTATGCAGAGCCATCATCATAACTATAGTGGGATTGTGATTGGAACGGTGTGATGGATCATTTTGAAATTTTATACCCTCAAAGACGTAAGTGTGAGGCAGAACTAGAGTGACTTTGGGAAAGGTTGATTGCATGTTTCGGACACTAGGGGGAGCTTTAGCTCTCGTACGTTTTTGGTCTTACTTCCTCAACCGTTGGTTCGATTTAGTCCAAATTAGTTGCGTGTGAATCGACTCGAGGAGCTCTATCTTTTATATATCGTTTACTTTACTTCAATAGTTCATATTTTACTGACTAGGTGGATGGAGCTTTGTGTGGAATCCAGTCGAAAAAACATGATCTGATTGGCCGATATATTATTTTTCTTTACTTTCTCAGCCATCTGTTTCTCCTAAATGGAGCCCAGGTCCCGCTGCTGAACTCCGATTATCTCGGAGCCGACTTTGACTATTCTGTTTCACCTGTTCTTGCTCTTTGCAGACCACCTGCATTAAACCAGCAGCTTATATTTCCCATAGGGAATTATAACGTAGTGTGTGATTTATGTGTCATAGCTGTTGTTTAATGTCTCCTTCCTTCGATATCAAGCCTGATAAAAGCTTAAGTCTATAGTTTCTTATAAAAACGTCATGAAGTAGAGCTTTGAAATGTGCCAGTGAACACTTTCACGTCAGTGTATTTTATTGATCCGTGAGCTGTGACATCAGTCATCAAATAGCAGTCCTAGCCCCGCCCCTTCTTGTTTTCACTTAACTGATAAACGTTGTCGCGTGTTTGTCTGTTGTGGCGTCCCGTCAGGCTGAAGAAGCGGAGGCAGCTCAAGCAGAGCCAGTCGGAGAAGAATGCCAATGAGCAGAACGTGGAAATCATCTCCTGTCCGGACATCCCAAAGGACAGCAGCCTGAAGAAGAAGACGGACCAGCACAAAGCCACATCAAGGCCACTTGCTGGCGCAGGTAAGACCCGCGTCGAAACCCACTGATGTTGGATCGTAGCCCAATGTTTAAATTTGTTTCAATGTTTTAATTTTTGCAGCATTAGTTTCCTACAAGATTGATTTGTGTTTCCATCAGAGGTACGGCAGCCGATCGATCGGCGCCGGGAGGCCTACTTTGACGAAATTGGCAATCGGTCGATCAGGCTCACTAAAGGCCGGTTGCACGCATGCAGCGTGTACGCACAGCTAGCATGAGCGACCACAGCTCCAAACATCTCACGAGTAAACCAGAAAACAAAAAGCTCAAAATTTGTAACACCAGTCAGGACAGGATAAGGCGTCGCTTCAGCCCTGAAAACGTTCGGCACTACGAACTTAATCGCACGCTTCAAAATTGATCACCTTTTTGAACATAACAAGTTAAGCTAACGTTAACAGAGAGGAAGAACTTGGTTGATTTTTGGGAAAGTTCAATTGTATAGTTCCAACACTAGGGGGAGCTTTATTCTTGAAAGTTTTCGGGCTGTACTTCTCAACATTCATATGAATGAAGTCAAGGAGGTCTAGCTTGTACTCATCATGTTTTATTGGAATAGTTTTATACTTTGCACACTGGGGGGAGCTTTTTTTGTTGTTGCAAAAAAACAGGGGTTTTTTGGATATGACATCACATTTAGTTTGAGGAGTTCAATGGGGCGGGGCTTTTGTTTGTACAACCGGGGAATTGGGGGATTTTGGGGATACGCCTGGTTTAAAACTTACATTTTGTGTTTACCTCGACTGCCTTTGTTTGAATATTCACTATTTCTTTGAAGATCTGACACTGTTTAGTACTTTTCCTCACAGCAGTGTTAATGTTCAGAACCCTCAAAGCTAACCGGTCACAGCCTGGTCCAAATTCAGTGAATTAGTGGATCACAAAAGTTCCTCCCTGCAGCAAAGAGGAGACGCAGCTGGAGTCTAAAGGGAGGCTGCTGCATGCTTAGTCATGCCCACAGTCTCCACGGAGGGGGCAGCCGAGGAATTACACAGTCAGGCAGTGATGTGATAATAGCTTCTGTGTTCTCAGCCAGAAGAAAGTGCTGACTGTGCAACTTTTTCTGCAACAAGGGCCAGATTATTTGTCTTTTTTATTAAAACGTGTGTGGGGCGGTGTTTGAATGCCGGGTAACGACACTATGGGTCAGCAGATGCGGCGTTCTGTTGCACCAGGGACGGCTACCACCGGAGGTGGGGTTTCTTTTGTCCATCTTTCGTCTGAAAGTTCCATCCTCATCCTCATCCTCATCAACAAAACATCTCGGGAACACTCGGAGGAAGGTTCTTACATTTTGGCAGAGCTCACTTGAACTCAATCATGCAATGATTAGATTTTATGGAACAAGGTCGCTGTGACTCCACACCCCTCCAGGTCTTGACACAAATATTTAATTGAATAAAAAGATGAAGAACTTCTTCTTTTTTCTCTCTTTTCTTTTTTTCCTCCTTTATCTTCAACTTTTTTCTTTATTTTTTTTTATTTTTTCCCCCCCTCCTATTAGTGTTTATGTCAGGTTCATGTCAATGTGACCTTTGACCTCAAAGAGTTAAAACTGAGTTGTTGACTATGAACTACTTCTAAATATTTTTGTCCACTTCCACACCACTGTAAACTAAAACCTCAATGAACAAAGAACAATGGCGGAAAAAATGACTCATTTTTCATTTTTTTAAATTTCATTTTACTCTGACTCTGACGAGATTTTCAGGATAGCAGCTACATTCACGCTGCGGGTCACACCAGCAGGAATCGGACACATATCGGACTCAGAACCACAGAGAGAACACTATCCTGTCAATTATTCAACAGCATAATTGATGGTCCGTGAGGGAAAAAGGATTTTTCATTTCCTCTTACGTTGGATCAGAGTCTGAATCGGTGATGCTAATCCGAGTTTCTCAGCTTGGAACTATGGGGATGGTTCCGATCCATTTATGAACCGTCTGGGTTTGGAATTCAAAAGAAATCAAATCTTCTTCAGTTCACTTTACAGATGAATGACAAGTAGAAGAGAAAGAAGCGTAATATGAAGAAATAGAAATAAAACTAAAAAGTACTAAGTTGAATTTTGGTGACCAATGCAAATCTAAGATAATAAAAATAAAAATACTAATAAGAAATTTTAAATTAATATGACATATCATACAAAATAATTAAAAAATTATAGATAGACGGTAAAATGATAAAAAACCAAGAGATCAACAATAAATAAATTGAAATATAACATAACATATAATGGATGTATATTTGCTTAGATAATGTATTGTTTATTTTTCTATTGTAATTATTAATTAATTCCAAAATATTGTGTTTTGACTCTATCCACGTAAAGAAAATAAAACTATAAAAAAGAAAAAGTCCAGTAAATAAGTGAGTTTTCAGGTTTACGTATAAAAAATATCGGCAGCATCACGAAAGGTTTTGGTTCTGGATGATGGGACAACTAATAGAGGAGAACCCGAGGATCTGAGAGGTGGTTCCGGTTCATAAACTGGTTTAACGCCATGAACCCGTTTATAAACTTACAAAAGAATTTTACAATCAATAGGAAAAGTAACCGGTAGCCGGTCAACACTCCTTCTGCAGAACCTTGAATTAACTGCAGATGCATTTTCATGTCCTTTTAACGTCGTCTGACCCGCATCAGGCTTTTAGAATACTCTCTCCTTTTTCTGTTTCGCTTGTAGACGATGGCTGTAAGAATAAGAATCAGGCGAAGAGGGAGAAGAGGAGGCCGCCGGGGACGGTGGAGTTCACCGTGAGTCAAACCGCAGCAATAAGACATTAACATACGAGCAGGGACGCCGTGTCTTTGGAGACATGTTTAATCTATGTGTGCAGGTGGGACCGACGGATTCCCTCAACAGCATCGCACTCAAGTTCAACATCACCCCCAACAAACTGGTCCAGCTGAACCGGCTCTTCTCTCGCAGCGTTTACCCCGGTCAGGTGAGAGCAGAACCAGCGAGCGCCGCCGAAGCTCTCTCGATGTCCTCCCGTCTGACCCGCCGTCTTTATTACAGAAGCTGTTTGTGCCCGACGTCAGCCAATCAGAAGCCGACCCCAGGGCCTCTGATCCCGCCTTCCAAAACCGCTCCGAGAACGCAACGCATGTACGTACCAGAAGATTCATTATGTACAGGTGGTGAACGTCAAGGAGAGATTTAGTGTGGGAGGTTTCTGTCTGAATCTTGAGTATGGGTATATGAGAAATGAGTCATAGAAACGTCTATGACGTCTAGATTTTTGTCAAATCTGAATCAGAAAACCGTTTTTTTTATTTTTTTAAAGTCACGCTAACAAGGAATTTGAACTTATATCTTGGTGCAAAGCATGCAGTCAGAAAAAAATCCAAACATAACATAAAAAATTTAAATTTAAAAAAGATTTTTTTCCAATTTTGTTCAAAATTGAAAAAAAAAAAAAAAAAAAGTTAAAACATATTTATTATTTTTTATTTGAAAAAAAAAGAATTGAAATCAAAAATATATGTCTATCATGTTTTATGCTGGCGAGAACACATCAGATACTGGAGCAACTGTTCTGCAAAATGCCTCGTTTTAACCTTTGTGCAGAGTTGACCTTAAACTGTGGCTTTTTTTTTATTATTGTTGTGTCATAATCTAAGTTCTACAACCTTCTGATTGAAGATTAACTCCTAGCTCTAGTAGAGTACTTTTTATGAGGTTTGTCAGCAAAGTAGAATGAATATTTTGCTCTAGAAAGTGACTTAATCCGTCAGCGTCCGGCAGTCAGAGAAAATGTTGCTTTTAGATTTGTCCAAAATGTATAATTTTAGAAAGATTTGATCAATTTTGTATCTCTGGAGAACTTATTAAAGACAGAATACAGGCATGAGATTCAGGTCTCTAATCTTGGCTTCTGGCTTTCTGCAGGATGGCGTTCCAAACTGTACGTCAGCGACGTCCCTCCGCCGCGAGCTCTCCCCAAACTCCGAGGACGAGAGTCCGGCAACGGTTAAATTCATCAAGATGAGCTGCAAGTTCTTCACCGACGGCATGGTAAGAACTCTGGAACATAATGTTGATTAAAAAATAATTAAACATTCCTTTGTGAAAAGAGAAAGCACATAAATCTGTGATTAAATTCTATGTAGCAAAAATGCTAATATCATTTTTCAGGAACACAGTTCAATATTCTTCACCATTTATTATTACAATAATTTAATGTCAACTGTACATTTGTCTTTAAAGATGGACATTTGAATCACGTAAACCCTTCAGTATAACATTATGAGTCTCTATTTCTTACTGAAATCAGTGACTGAACCTGTTTATGCTAAAGAGCAAGGGGCCGAGGGTGGAGCCCTGGGGGACACCACAAGTCAAAGGGGCCTCTGAGGAGATGGAGACATTAACTATAACTATTGATGAAGTCCTATTTAATATGTAGGATTTTGTTTTTTGGCACATTAAAGTATGTGAAGATTTATTAAACACAATTATTTAACTTGAAAAAAATGAAATACAAATTATTATCATCAAATATTCATTTTTTTTTTTTTACTGTTAAACAAGATGACAATTTGTCATTTTCTTTTCTTTTCATTTTTAATCCTAAGAGTCGAAGATATTAAATAAATACCGCATATTAATGGCTAATGCAATGAATCCTATTTCTTGGCGGGAACATTAAAGGCTGAATCGGTTATTTTTGAAAATATTGACGCCCTCTCTGTGTTGTTGTTGTTGATGTAGGGGGTGGTGGGAGGCGTCCTGATTGTGACACCCAACAACATCATGTTTGACCCCCACAAGTCGGACCCGCTGGTGATCGAGCACGGCTGCGAGGAGTACGGCCTCATCTGCCCCATGGAGGAGGTGGTGTCCGTGGCGCTGTACGACGACGTGTCGCGCATGAAGCTCAAAGACGCTCTGCCATCGTAAGATCTAACGCCAAATTCTCTTTTCCCTCGTTTGTGACTGATCTTCTACCGGACCTCAGATTTGATTCCTCCGTCCGTCTGCTGCTGTATTATTCTCTAATTCTTCATAGAATAATCTGAATTCTGTAAAGCTTTAAGTTCCAGGAAGTTCCACATAAATCACAGCTTTAGTTGTTTTTTTTTGTTAAACAGTCAACATTTTCCATTTTTTCATGTGTTCTTCATCAATCGTGCTATTTTTATTAATTTCTCGACCCATTTCCTGTTTGCATCCCACGTGTTCTGTTGTTTCCTGTTGTTTGGATCATTCTGGTCACTCATGATTTCAGTTGGACCTCTTCTTTTGCTTTGTTTTCTCCCCCGTTTCATTTCCATCCTTGGCTTGTGCTGCGGTATTTGTGATGCCCTGCGACCCCACAGAGACCTACCCCAGGATTTGTGTCCTGTGTACAGGCCCGGCGAATGGGAGCAACTGCCATCAGAACGAGACCTGAACCCCTTCAGCCGCTATGAGGCTCTTGGTACAAAGCGACCGATCTTCTTGGACAACATCGAATCGACTATCCCAGAAACTGGTAACATCATGTGATCCATCACTGCACACTTTTCTGTTATATAATCCAGAACCACCTGAAACCACCCTTCAGTTCTGGTGGTTTTCCATTATTGTTCTACCACGGACTCGTGAAAAATCCATATTTTTTAAAGATTTGTTAAAATGAATCACTGGTTATCAGTGTTTGGTCGTGAGTGAGCTCATAGAAATTATCCAATCAGATTTCCCCGCTCTACGTCGGTAGCTCTACGTCGGTAGCTCTACGTCGGTAGCTCTACGTCGGTAGCTCTACGCCGGTAGCTCTACGTCGGTAGCTCTACGTCGGTAGCTCTACGTCGGTACTGCGTGAGTGGAAGGCAGTTCATTTATTTCAGCGTTTAAACAAAAGGATACTAAGTGTAAAAATGGTCTCCATGTCGGAGGAAAAGGACTTTATAATGGAACTGATGTACCTTAAATAGATGTCGATTATTGCTCACTTAAAATGGTTTCTGCTCTTGTGGAGCGAATGAAGTCTAGATTCAGGGGTCTGGCGAGGCCGTTGTACCTTTGGGCACCTGTGTTCATGCCCAGCAGCTCGGCCGGAGTCTGGGAGGGAACCCTGTTGAATCCTGATTGTGCTGCTGACATTTTAAGGCATTGCTGCTTTCCTGGTGGATCACATGAACACGTATGACCGGTTGTTGAGAATTAATCATTTAGTAATGATTAACTTAATGTTAAATTAATTATTCCAATAACAAATTAAGTATTTGGAGCTTTACTCCACAAGCCCACGCTTCATAGTTTCAGTTTGTGTTTGTGCGGTTAGTGTTGATCCCCTGCAGGTGTAGAACCTCGTTTTAACTCGTTTATTCAATTGGATAAATGTTCCTGTCTCCTTGAATACTGGCTGGTTACGTAGTCCGACAGCAGCCTGTTGCTGTAGCG
The DNA here is from genome assembly GCA_037951165.1 of Lophius americanus. Lineage (NCBI taxonomy): Eukaryota > Metazoa > Chordata > Actinopteri > Lophiiformes > Lophiidae > Lophius > Lophius americanus. The sequence goes on from JBBDHG010000459.1 coordinate 46,482, forward strand.
TTACTTGGGTGTAGCTTAAATGTTGGGGTGTTGTACTGAGGACGCAGTTGGAAAATCCACCTACATTTTCCTCATCTTGACACCAGGAGGCGCAGAGGGGGAGCAGACGGAGAGGTCTCCCTCCGATGAAGGATTCACGGAGCTGGAGCCGACTCTCTGCGAAAGCTCCGAAAATGCAGAAGGGACGTCTTCTGAAACGCCCAGCACTGTCAGCGCGGACCAATGGGATCTGGAACTGAGCGGTCCAGACCGGGGAGATCTACTGGACATGGGTAAAGTTAAAGGGATGCTGGATGATGAAGAGGCTGGGGGCGGAGCCCGGAGCAGCCTGACGGACGATGCAGAGAAAACGCAGTCCTCCTCAGAGACTGGAGAACAGGGCGGGAAACCTAAAAGCCAAAACGACACTGAAACCAAAGAAACAAAACCTAAACGGACGGAGGAGCTGCTAACCGACGCTGCTGATAAAACCAGCCGCGCACCGCAAAAACAGAAGTTGAGCCCGACTGAGGCAGACCCGAGTTTAAACAAGAAAAGCCCAGAGCGGCCGGAAAGTGGAGCGGAACTGAGCGAGGAGGAGAGTCGGAAGAAAATCTATGAGGAGGAGGTGAAGTCGTGGCTGATGGAGAGGATGCAGGCTCCAATAGAAGGTAGCCAGCGTGGAATAAATAATAAACCTCAGAGGTGTTGTGGCTTCATACAGACTAACTCTGTTTTCTCATTTTGATCTCTGGAGACATGCTGTTGTCATCGGAAGAGAAGAGTAAGAACCCGCCCATGTTCCTGTGCTTCAAAGTGGGAAAGCCAATGAGGAAGTCTTTTTCCTGCGGGGTGACCTCTGCCCCCGCCCACTCGTTCGGGGGCAGGGGTAAACAGCCGGAGTACTGGTTTGCTGTGCCACAAGAAAGGTGAGCCTGTCGTCCGTTCATTAATGCCCAAAGATCTCGGTGTCAAAACAATTCTGAGAAATACACATTTAACTACGACCCTGTTGTCAAAGCTCAAAGGTTGAAGGCTGCAAAACCAGTGAAAATGTACAAGAACGCCTTTTCATTCACCTCAGAAAAAAAAAAGTTTGGCCTGTTTTGTGAATTAAGGACTTATTATCTCCTTCATTCAGAATAACAGAGTAACATAATTGTTTTCTTCTGATACGCTTCTGTATAAACGGAATGCAGAACTCTGGTTTTACACAGTGTTCCCAAACAAATGAATCAAATGTTTCAAGGTATCCTAGAAGATGCTCTTTGTTGTGGTACTGTTTCATGACCTGTGTGTGTGTGTCTGTGTGTGTGTGTCTGTGTGTCTGTGTGTGTGTGTGTGTGTGTGTGTGTGTGTGTGTGTGTGTGTGTGTGTGTGTGTGTGTTCTCCAGGGTGGACCATCTGTACTCCTTCTTCGTTCAGTGGTCTCCGGATGTTTACGGTAAAGAGGCTCGAGAGCAGGGATTTGTCCTGGTGGAGAAAGACGAGCTGGACATGATCGACAACTTCTTCAGTGACCCCGCGTCTTGCAGCTGGGAGGTGAGGTCGCAGCTCCGCCTGTTTCCCCTTTCCATCGTTTCTCTTCAAGGGGGAATTGGTCAATACATTGGTCAAACTTTGTTTTTACAGCACACTCAGTGTGTTTTACAGGTGACCCCATCAAATCACATTGTGTTTATACAGCGCCCAATCACAACGACTGTTGTCTCACGGTGCTTTCCAGAACTCCTGATTCGTTATCCTACAGAGGACCAACAAATTCCTCCGTGAGCAAGAACATGGAGACATTGAGGAGAAGATAAACTGCCTTTTAACAGGCAGAAACCTCGAGCAGATCCGAAAGTCAGGGAGGGGAGAGAGAGAGAGAGAGAAACAGAGAGCGAGAGACAGACATGGGGGCGAGGGACTGCAGAAGAGAGGGAGACTTTAAAGGAGTGAGTGAAAAAAAGGGGGTGGGGTTTGAGGAAAGGACACAGATATACAAAGAAACAAGAATGCCATCAGCAGTAAGCTCCGCCTCTCTGGGTCGGGCTGCGGCGGCCGCAGGGATCCCAGGATGAAAATAACTGGAAAACGGAAGAGAGGAATTAAAATGAAGAAGTAGAAGTAAATTTGTTTTTTTTTAAAAGCACTGCAGTGAGTTTGTTGTCACTGCAGTGAGTTTGTTGTTGATTTCTCTCTGCCGCCCTGCCGGTCTTGTCACTCCAAGATCATCACCATCGATGAGGCGAAGCGCAGACAGAGCTTCAGCAGCTGCGACGGAGACTCGTCTGCGGACGCCCTGCCCGCCCTCAGTGACACCAGCGATCTGCTGCAGGACACGCATGTTGAGAAGGTTCCCCCGACACACGCCGCTCAAGTTCCCCTCTCAGAGTCAGGAAGATAACTCAAGATTGTAACGACCATCCGTGACGTTCCTTCCCTGCAGCTCACCTGTCGGCTGCCGGCCCGCGTGCAGGGTTACCACTGGAGGCTGACCTACAGCACCGTGAGACACGGCACCAGCCTGAAGACGCTGTACAGGAGCCTGGCGGACGTGGACAGCCCGGTTCTGCTCGTCATCAGAGACATGGACTACCAGGTACGCCGTGTGGGTCAGGGACTTATACGGACTAGGAATCTCTAGAGACCGCCACCGATGTTCAGGAGATTATGATGAATGTAGCAAGGAGATAGAAACAGAAGACATAGACATACCTTTTATTTATATATATATATATATATATATATATATATATATATATATATATATATATATATATATATATAAATAAAAGGTATGTCTATGTCTAAAGGTATGTCTAAAGGTATATCTATATATATAAGGTATATCTATATCTATATATATATATATATATATATAGATATAGATATACCTTATATATATAGATATATATATATATAGATATAAGGTATATCTATATATATATATAAGGTATATCTATATCTATATATATATATATATATATATAAGGTATATCTATATCTATATATATATATATATATATATATATATATATATATAAGGTATATCTATATCTATATATATATATATATATATATATATATATATAAGGTATATCAGTTGTGTTATACATATGTAACCTGTGTTTCAGATCTTCGGGGCGTTCTCCACCCACCCCTTCAGAGTGAGTGAACACTGTTACGGCACAGGAGAGACTTTTCTCTACAGCTTCTGCCCGGAGATCAAGGTTCGGTTCCCCGGGTTCGTTTCACATCCGACTTTGAATGTTGAGCTTTAATCCCGTTATAATGGATGTTTATTTCTGCTGTCTGTTTACAGGTGTTCCGCTGGACAGGGGAGAATTCTTACTTTGTGAAAGGCAATGTTGACTCTCTGCAGATGGGGGGAGGAGGGTAAGACCCGTGTCTTAAGTTCATTTTGTTTATTTCGCTAATTTATGTGTTTTTCTCCAACTGCAATTTCACCAACAAGGATAGTACACAAAAACAATCGACACATTCCATGACTGAAAAAGGAGCAGTAGGACTAGAGAAATATTATATATCTTAATAATCACAACCATAAATACAGATTTAATATTTTTAATATTATAAGATTTGAATATTATATTATGACTGATAGAAGAAAAACGGAAAAGGGGGGGAAATTAAAAAGTTTTCTGCCTGTTGTTGGTGCCGGAGAGTAAAAAGTTCTTCATTGGGAATAATTCCTAGAAACTCTGCTGACAGAGTCGGAGAACTAAAAACTAATTAAGCCGGTTTATTTTGAATTTAATCTGGTAATTTGACGATTTTCTGTTCCCTTGGTTTGTTCAGAATTCTATCAAATGAGCAGATACAATAAGAAATTGTCATAATCCCTCTGATTAAAATAGGGACTCCGTCTTTAATCACGACCCTCCTGCTCCAGAGGTTAAACCGGGTCGATCCAGGAACGCCATCATCTTAACAAAGATGTCGTTAGAGCTCAGATCTCTAAAAAGGGTCTCGGCCCAAAATCCTGTGACATCATTTTGATATTATCTGCTATAAAATGAGGAAGACCCACTATATCTTTAACCCTTTGCTTCCTCTTCCGCAGCGGTCAGCTGGGTCTGTGGCTGGACGCCGAGCTGTACCGAGGCACCACCACCACCTGTGCCACCTTCAACAACCAGCCGCTCTCGGCTCAGCAGGACTTCAACATCCACAGTCTGGAGATCTGGACCTTCGAGTAGCCCCGCCTGCTCTGTCTACTCTCACACCCGCTTTCTGCTCCACGCCCAAGTCTATTACGCAACCACCAGACGCCCCACGCCGACACTAGAAGTACTGTAAGAAGAGGAGACCCAGAGCAGCCTATGCAGTTGTTACCGCGAACAGAGCGGCGAGTAGGCGGGTCTTAAGTGGCTTTGACCTGCAGGTATGTTGGCCGGTTTAATATCTCCTCCATCGGTTCCCTTTAAAGGTGGAACTGGAGGAGGATGTTGCTCTGACTTGGTTGGCTCCGCCTCTGGCGTTCCCAGCTTCGCCAGGAGGGTGAAGGCGGTGGCTGCGGCTGCGGCTGCGGCTGCGGCTGCTGAGGGCGTCGCCATGGCGGTCCAACCCGAAAAGAGCCGAGTTTGAGTGTGATGAAAGAGGCGTCCAGTTACGCCCGAGGGAAAATAACGGCCGACGTCATTTGTGTGTATTTAAAAAGGTTCATGAACTGAGAGATGGCTGGAGTGACTTTATTTTTATTTTTTTATTTTTTCTTAATGCAATGAGTTTCAGAAGCGAATCCTCCACCGTCAGATTAACTGTAACAGCAGGAAATGCCACTAATTTCGTACAACGTTCCATAGCAGCCCCACTCGACGGTTCTGGTTCGCCGCCCTTGACCCAAACGTCTGGTGAAGCCAGGAAATATGACCAAATATGTTCTTGTTGTTGTTGTTGTTTTTAAATTTCCTATCAGTTGTGAGCTCACGTTATTTTATAAAAAACTGTTTTTTAGAGGTTTTATTTTTATGTTCTCTGGTTTTGTTTTCGTTTTGAATGGTTGTACTTTAATAGAGATGCTGCGTTTCTGATTGGACCCGACCAGCACCAGAACCTCTTGTCAGTATTGAATTCATGTTGCACACCGACTAAGTTTGAGTCTTTGATTTTATTTGTTTTTTTATTTGGTGGTCGTTGATGTTCAAAGAATCTCAGCCAGTAGAAGTTTGTCCTCACGTTTTGAGTAAGGTGTAGAAACCCTTTCGTCACCAAGCACTTGTCGACCTTTAGAACTGTTACTGAAGGCCGTGGAACGCCACTAGAGAGAGGGGAACTTCCTGTCTGCATTCCTGACTTTCTGATCCTCCATTCCTTAAATAATGAGTTGAAAAAGGGATTTCATGTTTTAGCACTCGGGGATTCCCGCAGCTGAAAACTCAAAAAGTACTGACGTGGAAAAGGAATGTTCCTGGAGAACCCGTGTATCTGATACAGGCTCGCGCTGCACGAATACGCAATACTGCGAACGTCTTAGGCGCCTCTCTAATGAAAACCTGCCGTTCTATCCTTTAATGCCCGTTATCGCTTTGCGTGAAAATGAGCTGTGCTGTCTGTAGCTGTTCAGTGATGTAACTGTGAATGTTCCCTGAATAAGGATTTCTTGTGAACCCAAAACTGCTGTGGTCTGTAATACCATTAAGGATCTATTTATTGTCTTGTTATTGCAACCACATTTAAAATGAAATAAATGTTGAATATACAGGCTACATACCAATAAATAATGGGTCGTGTTGTTTATAACCTTTTTTTTTTTTCGGCTTTCAGTAGCTTTTACAGGATATATTCATTTGAAATGATCAAATGCATTATAAATTAAATGTATTATTATTATTATTATTATTAAATGTGATCACTTCAGCCCTCCACGGATCACTAAGTGCGAAAGAAATTGTTTTTTTTAAAGCCGCTGGGAGTAGTGACGTCAAAGGTGGCCTTTTCTGCCTTTGCTCCTTTGATTTTTCTTTGGAGGATAGAGCTGGGGGATCATTGGGCTGAACAGAGACGCGGAAGTGGAAAGCGCAGGAGACCAGCAGCCACAGATTATCTGAGAGATACTCAGAGAGTTTGTTGGAGTTGTCATTAGATTCAGAGGCTATAACGCAGACATTAATGGAGAAATCTGCATTAATTCCTCCTAAACCAAAGGTTCTGTTGGGCTTTGGTGGTCAGTTTAAATTTACCTATCATTATTAAGGTATTTCTAGGTATGTTTCAATTCACGGACCATCCTCCTGGACACTTTGACTGAGGAGAGATTGGGAAAAGAGGACAGAGACATACACAGCAACAACTATAGTGACTAATGACAGTAGAAACATCTCAAATAGTCATACCATAAACACTTTAAGAAAGAAAAAGAAGTAGCCCCTTAAACTAATTTGCATGTTTTGATATTGTTCACCTTTGTACTGAAAAGGAGACGAGGGAGAGGAAACTGTGTGACCTCCCTTTCACTCTGTCGAGCGTGTGTGGTGGGAGGTTTCTAAGGACGTGACTTAGTGATCCATCTTCCCGTAATAAGATCTTTGGAGAGGACAACCCCGCATTGAGTTTACCGGAAAATAACTGCGAAGCGAACGGACACTTCTGGGGGCATGGCGACAAACGGACCGGACCCGCATGTAGAAACAGTTGAAGACTGTATTTTCTGTTTGATCGCCAATGGACAACACAAAGAAGCAGAAGTGATTACGAAGGTAAGGATGTACGGATGTCGGTGAAACTCTTACTGACGTTGACGTCATGCGAATCGAGTAAGATGTACGCCCACCTTAGCTCTAACTGTATTAAACAAACTTAATTCAATAACAGGGGATGATGTTATCTGTAGAAGTCACGTGACACTATTCATTCGACAATAGCTGGGAAGTGTTCCAGAAATAACGATTAACATATTTATGTCAGAAGGGAAATTATTAGGTTATAAAGTGAAATCATGGTCCAAAAACAAGGAAGTTATTCCGTTTTAACGCGATAATCATTACGTAGAAAATGATAATGTAACAATTTTCCACTTATGTTAAAATTATCTATTAAAATGTAGGAACTTATCACGTGATGATATGAAAATCTTCACCTTATAATGTAAAAAGTATATAAAAATGTGAATATCCTCACATTATAAGGTAAAAAATGACCATGTTGTAAAAATTAAAATAATCATAACAGAATCGTCCCACTTTCATGAACGTCTCTCCCAAACGTCATTCATCAAAATCATGAGCCACTGCTTTACTAAATTATCATCCACATTTCCTTCTTCTCAGCGTAAAGAAGTAGAGATGACATAAATAAAAAAGGTCCCAGATGAAGTACAGATATGAGTATCAGCAGGTTAACATGTTTTTACTTCTCTACGTCCGTCTGGTCCAACAGAGCAAAGAGCTGGTGTGTTTTGCAGACATCTTCCCTGCTGCTCCTCATCATTACCTGGTGGTTCCCACGCAGCACATCCTCAGCTGTCACTCACTGAACGAGGGACACCTCAACCTGGGGCAGTCATACGCAGAAAACACAACTAGTCTTACACAGTCCTAAATAAACACACAAAACACATAAAACACATAAAACACCGGGTCTATTCTCAGCCACCGCATAATTATTCTTGTTTCTTCTTCTGCTGCCGTGTTGAATGTGAGACGCCTGTAGTCGTTACACGGTAATAACTGACTCACTGATCCGACAGTTGAGGGAATGGTGAGGATGGGGAAGAAGGTTCTAGAGGACCGAGGGATCACCGATATGGAGGACATAAGGTAGATGAACACAGGTGGTGTGTGAGTGTGTGTGTGTGTGTGTGTGTGTGTGTGTGCGTGTGTGTGTTATTGTGTGTGTGTGTGTGAGTTTGTGTGAGAGTGTGTGTTATTGTGTGTGTGTTTGTGTGAGTGTGTATGTGTGTGTGTTATTGTGTGTGTGTGAGTGTGTGTGCGCGTGCATGGGTGTGGGTGTGTGTGTGTGTAGGTGTGTCTGTGTGTGTGTGTGTGTGTGTGTGTGTGTCTGTGTTTTCTTGACGTTTGAACACAAAGTTTAAAGGAATCTTTTAATTGATTTAACTTTTTTAATGATAAAATAATCAAGGTTATAACAATCAGTAAAAATGTTTATATTTCACCTCATTATGTAAAAATTTATTAAAATAAGGAAAATAATTACAAAAACATCAAAAGTAAAATGATCATATCAGAATGTGAAAAGAAGAAGTTATACGATGAGAATGATCCGATATGAAACTCAGCGAACATGAAGTCTGTTATTAATGGGCGGAGCTTCTCCTCCTGTTTCCTGTCTTTATGGTAAGCTAAGCTAACTAGCTGCAGTTAATGTCATCATCACTCCACTTCCTCATAATCTCAAACTCTGTCCAAAAACAAAAAGGCGTGAAATATAAAAGCTTTAATTAAATGTCGGCGGTTACAAACGCGTGTTTTTGAAAATCAATAGTTGTTATTTCCTGAGGTTGTGTTTCCTAACTCTCCTCTGACTTACTTCTGTTGAGGGCAGACTTGGTTTCCACCAGCCCCCCTTCACATCCATTGATCACCTCCACCTGCATGTTTTGGCCCCCAGCAGCCAAATCTCAGAGAACCTCCGCCATAAATTCATCCCCCAGTCTTACCGGTTTGTAACGGTGAGTGTTGAACAGGTTTTCTCCTCCCTTTTTTATTCTTTTTATTTTATTTTATATTATTTTTTGGAGGGTTATAATTGTTTTACAATTTAATTAAAAAATATATTTTTTTAAATATATATTTTGGCCTGTTAATTTAAATGTTTTGTGTTTTTCTTTTCTTATTATTCTTTTATCTGTTAATTTTAATTTTATTTTAATCTATATTATTTTTTGGAGGGTTATATTTTGGTTTTGACACTTAATTAAATATTATTTTTATTTTTTTTTATTATATAATAAAAAATAAAATATTTATTTTGCTTGTTAATTAAAAATGTTTGTGTTTTTTAAATACCTGTTAATTTAAATTTTTCGTTATTTTGTGTTACAATACTTTTATCTGTTAGTATAATTTTTTTTAAATTGTTTTTCATTTAATATTCTTTTGTTATAATCGATTTTTCAAAGTGATGTTTTGCTCTTCGTAGGAAGAATGTCTCCTGAAGAATCTCAGGCTTTTAGACCAACCGGTCGAGACTTTGGTAAGATTTGGTTTGAACTGTCGCGGTTCCTTGCTGCTCTTCTTCTGCTCTTCTTCTGCTCTTCTTCTGCTCTTCTTCTGCTCTTCTTCTTCTCTTCTTCTGCTCTTTTTCTTCTCTTCTTCTGCTCTTCTTCTGCTCTTCTTCTGCCCTTCTTCTGCTCTTTTTCTGCTCTTCTTCTGCTCTTCTTCTGCTCTTCTTCTGCCCTTCTTCTGCTCTTTTTCTGCTCTTCTTCTGCTCTTCCTTTGCCCTTCTTCTGCTCTACTTCTACTCTTCTTCTACTCTTCTTCTGCTCTACTACTACTCTTCTTCTACTCTTCTTCTGCTCTTTTTCTTCTCTTCTTCTGCTCTTCTTCTGCTCTTCTTCTACTCTTCTTCTACTCTTCTTCTGCTCTTCTTCTGCTCTTCTTCTACTCTTCTTCTGCTCTTCTTCTACTCTTCTTCTACTCTTCTTCTGCTCTTCTTCTGCTCTTCTTCTACTCTTCTACTCTTCTTCTGCTCTTCTTCTGCTCTTCTTCTGCTCTTCTTCTGCTCTTCTTCTACTCTTCTGCTCTTCTACTCTTCTTCTACTCTTCTTCTGCTCTTCTTCTGCTCTTCGGGGGTTGACCCACAGACACACACCTGCCTCACCTTTCACCTACAGGCAGTTAAAAGTGGCTTTTGCTCTTGTCGCAAGCAAAAGCCACAAGACAACGGAAGCGTTTACGGAGGACCCCCCCCCCGACGAGAGATTTCTTCAGCAGGTGACTTGATTAAAGTTTTATTCTTAGTCAAATGAAAGCTTGTTAAGCGAAGCTACCGCGACTGATGAAAATATCGTGACATGTTTATGCATTTTATCTGTTTTATTCACTAAATGGAGCAATAAAAAAAAGCGTGCGTCACTTTTAAAGCGTCCTTCTTAAACACTCACGTTGTCTTGTGGCTTCTGCAGATTGTTTTCTTCACGTGTTGTGTTGTGGCTTTTGCAGCGTGTCGTCTGATTGACGGAAGCGGTGCCTTTGCTCCCGTCGTCCAACTTTCGAACAATGTACGGAGGCATCTGCAGGACAAAGTCAATGTAAAATACATTTTATTTTATAGTCGATGATGTAAAAGAATGAATTGACTTTACTAGGTATTTTTGCTGAATCGTATTTTTGAGCCCAAATGCGGCTTCTCCTTTCCAGTGGGCGGGGCTTGATCCCCGAGGATTTTAGCTCAGCACAAGAATGGGATAATAAGGAGAAAGAATTATTATTATAATTAATAAATGTATGTTTGAAGAAAAGGTTGGATGTGTCTTTCGTTACAAACTTTCATTGAATGTTTCCGGTTCTGCAGGTTCCATGTTGCCCGGATTTGAAGGAATCCGGAAAAAGATGGAACCCGAGTAGATTTTCATACAGGAAGTGATGATCGGGCTGTCCGGATATCCGGCCACCTCAGCGGGGGGTTTATTTATTTTGTGCCTTCTGTTTGGTTTGAAGTTATTTATGATTGATGTGTTTAGTAGAAAGATGAAGTTAATAGTTAGAAAATTAACTGTGTCTTGTTTCTGTCATTTTAATTTTAAGTGTGTGAATTATTTTATTTTGCACCTTTTTGTATTCATTTGGTCTGAACCACCACTTGAAATAACCTGTATGGGTTTTCTTTTTTGTCAGAGCATTTGTTCTTTGTGGGATTTGTTGTTTTACAAAAACCTGAGTTTGGTTGGGTTTGTTTATGCGTACAGCATATAGCGGTTTATTTTTGTCATTTTCTCTTATTTTGTATTATTTTTCTTATTTTTCGTGTGACTTCTACCGCCCACCAGCATGTTTCTTCTCACAGATTATGTCCAAGCGGTTCACTTTTGATTATAGAAGCAAATGACGGTCATTCTTTTTATTTGATGCCTTTGAGGCGATGTTCAACAAAATAAATATCAGCCTGCATTTCTAATTTGAAATACTTCCCCTATGTACGGAAGAGGAATAGGGCCACATATGGCGAAGGGGACATTTCTTTAAATTCTGAGAATAGGGCTACATGATATTTTTGGGGGAATCCTAACTTTAAACTTAAAAATTAAAGTCAAAATTCTGAGATAAAAGTCAGAATTGTGGTATTAAAGTCCGAACTCTTGAGTTTAACATCAGAAATCCGAGAAGAAAGTCAGAATTCCAAATAATTTTTTTGGGTAGCTATCAGTGGCACTAATCCTCCTCCGTACCTAGGTAAAGATTTTGATATATGATTTTTTTCGAGCAATGGGGTGTCACAATGTCTGAGAGATTCAAACAAAAGCTTTTGCTCCGTATTGGCATATTAACCATGAAATAACGAGCAAAAGCTTTGACCTTTGAAACCTGAGTTTACTACCAATCCGGCACATTAGCTAATAACTCAGAGGAAGTCAGTCTGTCCATAATAAGGATTTTATTGTTACCTTCGGCTGTTTACCTGTAATCTTTAACACAAGTATGAAAGCATGGTTTTAACCATATTCCGAAAAAACATATTGAAATTTGAATTGAATTTGTCTTCCGGGAAAGCTCTTACTCTGAAGGATTAAGCGGAAGTTGATACGTATTTAAAATAAAGTCGTCTAGTTTTGACAAATAAAAAGTTGCGGTTCTACGCGCGTTTAAATGTAGAAGTCTTCGTTTGCTTTGATGTTTTTTAAACAAACAAAAAGCTTTTCCAGTACCGTTCAACAGAAAAAACATCATAAAAGTAACACGAGTGGGAAAGAAATCGTACAAAAGTGTTTTGCAGCGGCATTGTTTTCGCTCGATGAGCTCCGTCATCGGCTGGTCGTCCTGACGATGACCGCAGACACGCCCAGAATGATTTATGCTTGAGCTCGTCGTTCCGCAGAGACACAGCTCTGTCGAGATTAATGGACACTTCTGAGCGAGAGGACTGTCCTTTCTGCCTGATAGCGAACAACCAGACTGACACCGAGATCCTCGTCAGCGTAAGTTCCTCCTGCTGGTTCGGATCGGAGACGATCAACTGGGTATTCCTGACTCCTCTTCCCTCCCCTCTCTGTTTACAGGATGATCACGTGTTTTGTTTTCGTGACGTCAAGCCCGGCGCCACACATCACTACCTCGTTGTTACCAGGGTTCACATCAGCAACTGCAAAAGTCTCCAGAAGGACCACATTCCTTTAGGTAGTCCAGATCTGCTTCACATGTTGTAGGCAAACCGTGAGTGTGGGTCAAAGGTCAGCGGGAGATACAGGAAATGAACACCTTCATCTGATAGTGACAATCGGTGGTGGGGAAAAAATAATAATAATCTATCATAAGTAAAAGGCCAGTATTACTTAGTTAGTTAAAGTGTGTAAGCTTTTTATCAGCAAAATGCACTTAAAGTACGTAGTAAGTAAAAGTCTAGTAACATTTAAGATTTAGATTTAACATTAGGAGCTAAATGTTTCAAAAATGATGCCAAAATCTGCCTGTGCTACTTTTATCTGAATGGCGCCCTGGCTGGACGCAGGCTGGTCACATGGAGAAGCATATTTTTGTAGATTTTTTTCATTTCTATAATTCCAAACGTTAGTGTTAGTTTGTCACGACGGAGGAATTAATACGGTTTTACTGCTGAACGTCTTGACAGGTATTTTCTCTCTGTGTGCTTTCTAGTCGTGGGAATTGCTTGACTTGATTTTCCTGCTTCTCAGCTGTCAGAAAAGTCATTCATGTCATATATATAAAATGTGTGATACAGAAAAAGTCAATTCTGTAAACATTTAAAAAATAGTGTCAAACTAACTTTTTTTTTTTTTTAACTTAAATCACATTTAACTTCCGAGGAAATAAGCGTTAAATTAAATGTCAAAATATTCAATCTGTATGTTAAATCTGAATATAGAAAATTAAATGTAACTATTAGATATAAATATTTCTGTAAACGTTGAATCTGAATATTTTGTATAGATTTAATTATTTTGTTAAACTTTTTTTTTTTTTTAAAGAAGTTGCAATATTTATGAACTTAAATAATATTTATGTTCCGAGGAAATATGCATTACATAAAATGTCAAAAATATTCAATCTAAATGTAAATATTAAATCTGAATATTTTGTATAGATTTAATTATTTTTTTAAACTTTTTTTTTTTTTTAAGAAGTTGCAATATTTTTGAACTTAAATCATATTTATGTTCCGAGGAAATATGAATTAAATAAAATGTGAAACGATTTGTCTAAATGTAAACGTTAAATAAAAGCATTTAAATGTAAACGTTAAATCTGAATATTTTATCTAAATCTAAAAGTTGAACTTGAATGTTTAGCCCAAAACTAAACATTTAGCTAAATAGCGAAATTTAGTATCAAAAATAAAAAGATTGATGCTATATTGATGCCATCGTTTCCTGTGCAGTTGAGCGGATGGTAGAAATGGGGAGGAACGTTCTGGAGAAGAATAAAGTCAGTGACATAAACGACATCAGGTAGTAAAAGTTCTGATATGACATCACCAGATTTTTATTTTTTTTTAACTCGGTTTATGTCTTTAAAAGCCCCCTTAGTGATATTTCCATATAATCTGTGCAGGTTGGGGTTTCACATTCCTCCCTTCTCCTCGGTTCCACACCTCCATCTCCACGCTCTAGCTCCAGCCGGTACCATGAGCTCCTGGTCGCAGCTCCGCTACGGGCCGCAGTCTCATTGGTTCATCTCGGTGAGTGATGTCAGACGACGGAAACGTTTGTATAAAGTTATCAGCGCATCAAGAGAAGGTCTTTCCCAATATGGCGTCCCACATGGCTCTATCCTTGGCCCCTTCCAGTTTAATAATAATAATAATAATACGTTTCATTTATAACGCACTTTACATTTGAATCAAATCTCAAAGTGCTACCAGGTAAAAGCAGATAAAAGCATCAATAAAAAATATAATAATTATAACTATATAAAAACACGACCAAAAAGCAGCAATGATAGTTAAAAGTTATCGGAAAGTTTTAAGTCCTTTTTTAAAAGTCTCTGTCGTTTTTGTTAGGTCACAATTTTTCAATTCATGAACTCATTTATCTCTATAATGTAGTTATTTACATAAATAATATGTGTTATATTGAAAAAGTAAATTAAGCAAATAACGTTTAAAAAACACGTTTCAAAATTTAAAGTCTTCATTTTAAATCACTTTTTTAAAAATTCTTTTAAGAAGAAGTTGCAATATTACTCCAATATTTATGAGCTTATTCACGATTATCTTCCAAGGAAATGTGTGTTTAATAAAATGTCATCAATAAATATTAAATATAACTATTAAATATAAATAACTGTTAAATCCGAATATTTTATCTAAATCTGAATGTTCTACTTAAATTTTAGGGTAAAGCTAAATATTTAGCTCAAAGGCACATTTAGTATCAAAATAAAAGCATGACAATTTAAATGTGATTTTAAAAAAAAGGGACTTTTCTTTTAGTTGAATGTGGCAAAAAGTTATTGTTTAAAAACGGCGCCCAATAAAATCAATAATATCTGTAACTTAGAAAGATAGACTCAAAATGAGTTCAACCAAACATCTGAGAAGAACATTAAAGTCAAAAAACAAAAACTATTTACCAATAACATTCGTGAATAAAAACATTTTTTGGGGGAAAGCTTTTGTAAAAAATATCATTATTTATTGGCTTTGAAATTATGAATTTAAATGTGTGAATTGTTAAAAATTGAGATAACAAGTCATTTTATTTATTAATTTTCATCAAAGTTCAGCCTTTTAAATACATTATAATTATTATTCCTTTTTTGTCTTGAATCTGTCAAAAGCAGAAATGTCCCACATTGTTTCTCCTGTTTGTCTTTTATCTACGTTTGTGTCTAGAGGACATTTGTGACGCCGTTGCTCCTTCTTCTCCTGTTGCAGGCAGACAAAGTCCTTTCTCTTTTGAAGACTTGTGGAAGAGTCAAATGAAGAGTCTGACGGTTTTGAAAACCTTCTTTTATATTCATGTTGTTAACTTTCCCATCATTCCCAAAATGCACCGCCATCAAATGTCATGTTGTATAATCAGAACCATTGATGAGGAAGGGTCCTAATGTTTCGGGTTTGTGTTATTTAACCAAACATTCTAAAATATCTTTTAAACAGTTAGGAAACACAAAAAAAAAAAAAAAAAATGTCTTTGATCACGTGAAGTTTAACTTAATGATATAATAATAATACATTTAATAACTTCTTGGTTTGTGTCGATGAAACGGATCGAATAAAGTTTAATTTAATATCTGTGTTCTATACAGGGGTGCTATATTCTTTTTCTTTTCAAACACTCCTTTTACAGACCCTGATTAAATAAATCAAATAAATACCTGGTAATAATTATGTATTATTGGGTCATTATCAGTGGTAATAAATATATTAATACAGACAAACTAACAGCTGAATTACTATTTATTTATCTGATAAGCATGTGGTCAATTATAATACATTATTGGGTCATTATCAGTGGTGATAAGTATTTAAACAGCAGCTGAATTGCTGGATATTTACGCAGTAATTATTTGGTATTAATAATAATAATTGGATAGATTAGAAGGACATAGTACGAACATGATAATAACTTTGAAACAAACCAAACTTATTTTTACAACACAGTTTCTGCTCACCTTCTTTTTAAACTGTCTTGTTTTACTTTTAATATATTAGAACCTATGGTGGGAAAGGGAATAATACTTTACTAATCTTTAATTTTCATACACAGTGTTGACAGGTAAGTACTTAGTACTTCCTCAGTAGTTTATATCCCAATAGTTACTTCATTTATACATATTTATTACCAGTGGTAATTACTTAAGAATACATTATTATAACTATATATTAACTGGGTAAATACCTAGAAATAAAGGGACTGTAACAGGAAGAGTCACCGGGTTGATTGTCCCCATCATACATGTGTTTTAAAAGAACTAAAAACACTCATTAATATATATTCCAGGTATATAATGTATATTATATGACATTGCAGTGGATGAAATGGAGAAAAAGGGCGAAACGGACATTTCAACTGGGACACCTTATTTGTCTGATTTGTTTCATCATTTGAAAATGAAAACTCTGATTTTGAAATGATTGTTTTATCTATTTATGTTGTTTGTGTATTTGTATTTCTTCCTGTTGTGATAATAAACTAAAGTCCCTGGCTGACAAGACTTGCCTGTGAAAACTGTCTCATTTCAATTAGATTTGCTAAACAGAAACTTTGTGTACAATGCCGCTGTGTGACACTGTATATCTGTGTATAAGAGTCAAAACAATCGGAATATATATTACTATAATAATATATATATATTACCTGGAATATATATTAATGAGTTCTTTCTTTCTTTCTTTCTTTCTTCTTCTATAAGTACCAACACTGTGTACTTGAATATTGAATATATGTCAATGTGTGTTGTCTTCAGTATTTAAACCTAAAATAATGCCACTCGTGTAATTAAAGAAACGTGTTGGAACGCATTCCAGATGTTGTAGGGATTACAAGGATTAATTACAGGGGTTGATAGACAGGCATCCTGGCCAGTGACATGATTCATGGGCTTTTAAACCGGCGTGACGTCACCGCCTCTGCACCCGCCCCTCCTGCCGTCAACAACTGGATTCCAGCTCTCTGTATTTTCCTCAACTAGCATCGCTAACTGCTAACGACGATTCATTACGGTTGTTAACCAACAGCTTCCTCATTCTGAATGGACGTTTGCCGGTTTATGTTTGCTTTCAACACACTCCGTCGATAACTCGGGCCGATGTGCGGCCAATGCCGACTACAGGACCGACGAGACCGGACAGATCGCCCGAACAGCAGCCCGTCCTCTGGTCGCTACTGAGACCAGCTAGCGCAGCTAACAGCTTTCGGTAGCTGACTGGCTGACAGCTGCAGCGGTTAGCTACGTGCCTATTAATAGTAACGTAGCCACGAAATACGACATTTAACAATGAATTCTCTCTGACATTGGTGAGTACAACTAATATGTCGCCATTTAGGGAATAATAAGTCATTCTATGTCGATTGTTTTGACTCGTACCACCGCTGGGTTCAAAGCTAACTGACGGGCTAATCCATCAGCTGCACAGAGCCACACCTGGACCTTTAAACTAACGCCTCGCCTGAAATCACTGCGTGTTATTCTGCGACTCCATCATCTCACAGTGGTGACTTTTAAAACACTGAAACCATGTCGCTGTTGTTCACAGAGAGGACTGAGGCCCAATCGGTTGTCACATTGGAGTAACTAGTGAAGTGGGTCTTTGCTAGAAGTCAGTTTGTCGATGCTTCCTGATCCTGACCTGCCAGTATGATGCCGGTAAGTCAACACAACTGCTTCCCTTCTACCTTTAAAACATCCATTTACGCTCTCGTTTATTTGTCTAGATCAATTATTCACAACATCAAAGCTGTGTTTGATGAGGAATCATTCATGTTTGGTGCCTTTTGAGAGATGTCCACGTGACTTCTCAGCCTAAAATGTCCTAATCTGCCATAATATTCTCACCACCAACAGGTGAAGTCAGAAAAACTTTGAATGTCAAATTACAGTGGTATCTGTCAGCGGGTGCGATATATATTATAAACACAGGGTTGATTTGTTAGTATAGGAGTTGAAGTGTTGGAAATGGGAAAAGTGAGAGAGACTTGGACCTAAGTGACTTTGACAAGGGTCAGATTGTGATGGCTAGACCCCGGGCTAAGAAGATCTCCACTACTGCAGGTCTTAGAGGGTTTTCCTGGTCTAGAGAATAGAAGCTGGTGAAGTGTAGACAGAGTCAAAGGCTCATTGATGCACGTGGAGCCGGGCCGCGTTGTCTGATCCCACAGAAGAGCTGCTGTAGCACACATGCCTGAAAAAGCTAATGCTGAATCTGACAGAAAGGTGTCTGAGCACAAATTACATTGCAGGTTTGTTGCAGGATCAAAAGCGGGAACCCACATTACTTTATTATTATTATTAATGTTATGTCAGATCCACGCATAAATGTGTGAAATAAAAGTAAGGAACATATGTCGAGTCTCTGAACACGTTTGATATTTGTCCAATTCCATTGAGCTGTTGAAGTGGCGCAGTTTTCTTGCAGCCACTGAGTTGTTACTGGTTACACATTTTCCACGTGGATGATTGCAACAAGGCAGCGGTTCCGTCCGTGTTGGGTCAGGATCTGCTCGACGTTTCTGCCTGTTATAAGGCTGTTTATTTCCCTGCTGCTGTGGATTCTTGGGTCTTTGAAGAATAAACCGTACTGTTTATACCTATTATTTTTGGAAAGTGCCTGGATTTGACTTTTTTTCAAATAAAACCTGGCTTGACTTGCAGTGTTTGAAGTATTTGGAAGGAAAAACGTAGAGGCTTCGGTTTGATGAAGAGTTATGCTGGTATGTTTTAAGTCTCATTGGCTTTTAACACAAGGAATAAAATATGTTTTTCTCACACGATGGCAAACATCGTCCATTTTAGCGCAACTGTGCAATATGGGCCCGTAAGAATTTCCCTGCAGTTTGTAACACAGTGTATTTTTTTTTGTGGAACCTTTGCATCTATTATGTTGTATTGTAGTTCAAGAAGCTCTGTGTTGTCAAAAGAGTAGAATACCTGAATGGCCACCCCATAATGGAGTCATGCTTTGTGGGGCCTCCTTTGTTTTTATCTTTAGTGCTGAGAATGCAGCAGTGGATTGTGGGTGATTACAGACGTTTTTGACCTTCAGGGTGGGTATGATGAACTCGGATGCAGGAAAAGATTACGTTAAGTGCAGTGAGGTGTCGTAATCAAGGCCTGTTATCTTATGACGTATCGATTGAGAATACGGCATCGCGTCAACATGTTGTTTGTTTATTAAAAAAAGCTTCGGGGAGGCGTGTAAGCGTTCAGGAGTAGACGGGAACGGGGAAGTAACGCCGTGTTTGGATTGACTGCGATGGTGGCCTCCGTGGACGCTTCTAGCCTGTGGCGCCTACATGCTATCAGAGTCAAAGAGCCAGTCAAGCAGAGAGGGAGCCTTGCACAAAGATCTCATGTGACTGGAGCAGCCAATGAGAATGTGGCAGATCTGGGTCTGTGTGGCGGCGTCGACTAATGCTCTGTTGTTAAGGGGAACTTTTTTGAGCTGACTAGATTGTCAAGTGGCGTCAATCTCTCACAGAGAGAATCTGGGAAGAGCGTGATTTACAGGAAATGTAAAGACTGCATCTTATTTTAGATTTTTATATATATATATATATATATATATATATATATATATAAAGACAGAAACTAGACACTAGAGTTAGAAAAGCCCAGAGGTTTACTGAATATTAGCATCTCTGTCGGACCTTTTCCTCTCAGCCACTGAACGTTTGAGGAGGTAGTTGTTGATTTATTCAACAGCAACCGCCGGTTTAAGTCTCTCCAATCCTTTACACGGGTTGGTTGAAGAAGTCTACATTATTAATTACACTTTCCTCATGCTTTCCTCTAATGCACATCAGTCCGCCTTCAGTCTGTGTGACTAATCCTTTTTTTATTTAAAACAGCCGCTTCCATCATGTGGTGACCTTTAACATCCCCACACCCCTGCACACAGTCATATTTTTCTCTACATGGAAAAGTAAACATGTTTCCTGATAAAACACCAAATCTCAGCAGAGTGTATGCTTGATGTCCATGAAGCACATTCTAGATTAGATTACTGTGTCAGAGCAAAGCCATGTGGTTAGAGCTTAGGTTGTTCAGAACAGAACATGACTTCTCTTTCAAGATTTCATTTAGGGGTCTTGTGTACATCTTGCTCATTTTGCATGTATAATAACAGGATCTTCTTTCTTCTTCTTGTTTTTGGACACCATGTCTGATCCATTTTTACAGTTTATTTCACACCAGAACCAAACACACACTGCTCTAACCACTGAGCTACAGCCGCCTCAGTCACGCATAGCCAACACGCAACGATTATCAGCCATAACATTAAAACCACCGGCTTAACATTGTTTTTAAGTCCCCTGTTTGCCGCCGAGCCCATCTCTGCGATTCGCTGTGCGTTCTGACACGTCTCTATCAGATTTGTCATCAACTTTATTGCAGTTACTAGACCAGCTCCGCAGTGGGTTCCGACAACACGGACTTAGTCTTTGCGACTCACCAAGTCACCAATTCTCCTTCCTTAGGCCACTTTGGTAGGCTCTCAACAGTTCAGAATACATACACAATGCCCACTACCCTTACTTCAACTGTAATCCTTCAAAATGAGAGCACTTAGAATCCATTATTCATTATGATTTTAAAACTTTAAAGAAAAAAATAGGAATCGACTCAAATTGGTATCAGGTGGTCAGAAAATTGCGATTGGTGCACCTCTAACTGTCAGTGGTTACATTGCTATGGCTGATTGGGGTAAAGTATAAAGAAGATCTCTTACTTGTTTGGACATGATAAAACCACTTCCCACTCTCACTATTGTCATTAGTACAGAGTTTTCAGATGTTGCAACTACTGGCACAACTTCAATTTCTGATAATATGACTAGTCTGCATCCTCCTTAGCCTCTCTCTCTCTCTCTCTCTCTCTCTCTCTCTCTCTCTCTGTCTCTGTCTCTGTCTCTCTCTCTCTCTCTCTCTCTCTTCCCCCTCCCTCCCTGAATAACACACACAGCAAGTGTTTTTTCCTCCCAAGTCTCCTCTGCAGCACTTTTGCAACGCACGCATCGCTGTCCGTTTTAGAGATTTTCCCGGGATGGCATGACGATTAACTCTCATGCCTGCAAACGCAGCAGTGCTATGATGAAGAGGTTTGTGACTATAGTCTTGCGCGGTCTCGTCAGCCTCTCAAAGGAAAACCCCATTTGGGCGAAGGAGCACCATCGGCCGCCAAAGAAGGAAATCAGGAGGAAACGCATGGGGGTCAAAAGAGCCAAGACCATGGGTAGACGCAGCCTAGTGAGAGCGGTTGGTATTCCTCCAGTGGTCCGTCAGCTGAATCACTGATTGTTTTTGTTTTATTTATGCTATCTCTCAGACTTTTGCATGATTTTGTAGTTTCTGTTTATGTGAGGGTTTATGTTTTTAAGACTATTCAGGACTTTTGGTGGTCAGTTTAAATCGTTTTTTGCGAATTCCGATTTTGTTAAATGTTTTTTTTTGTGCTTGCTCTGGAGGATATTCATGTGAATTCAGGTTTGTGAGAACCTGGATTCACATTATGGGCGGTGCGGTGCGGCGGTGTAGAATATGATGGACGTATCGCGAAACGCAGACGTGAATAAGGAGGAACAATACTCTCACCGAAACAAATTTAAATAGTGGCATCAGTCTTATGTGTATTCAGACTGATATTGTTGGCGTCTCCGGGTCGTTTTGTGTTTACTGTTTGTTTCCGATACCATGTTGTATCCTGTTATGAAGGTAGCGCTCATATATCCTGCGGGACTAGCTGAAAATTAAAGCGAAACTACTCTATAATGTTCTCACAGCAGCTTTTTCCTCTTTCTTGCCCAGTGGAATTCTTTCTTTCAATGCTGTTGCACATTATTTCCCACAATTTACTTCCATCACTGGTCTGCAAAAACACTGGTGTCTCCACCAGAAAGTAACATGATGGATGTATTGCTGGATTTGTGAAAATAAGAACCTCAGCTCACAGTACTCTGTCAGCTTCCATTTTTTCCCCCTAAGTTGCTGAAGTGTGAGCTTTTAGTCTGATAATAAGCTGCATGAAGATGCATTGTTTCATGGAGGCTGCTGCAGAAATGTCAATGAATCACACACAGATTCATCATTACAAAGGATGACTCAGGTTTATTAATAATCTAAAGACCGCTCGATGGAGATGTTATCTGACGGCAGCATACGATCGCAATTATTTTATCCCTATGTGGGCCGTGACTCTACATGTGCAGTTATGCATCGCTAGTTGAAATTTAAATTGTAAATGCACTTCGCAGTTGAGGCACTGCAGAATTAAGCACATGTGCAGAACACGAATTGCAGCAGGTAACTTTAATAGGCACTTGTCTGTAAACCGTATAGTAGTTCAGATATGGTCCTAGTTAGGGGGTACCTCCACCAAGGTTTTCAGACCCGTGCATTTATCTGTTTGTTTGTGAGCAGGATTCCAGAAGAACTACAGGATAGATTTGCAGGTATATGTTTTTGGGAGAAGTTAAATCACGATGTGGCTATTGCTGCCTTTGATCCTTTGCTTCCTTTGATCTTTCTTTGGGGTGGAGCTTGGTGCTCAGTGGGCTGAACTGAGACGCTGAAGTGGAAGGTCCAGGAGACGAGCGGCTACAGACTATTTGAGAATTACTCAGAGAGTTTGTCGGAGTTGTCGGTAGATTTAGAGGCTGGCAGTAACTCGGACATCAATCGAGACATCTGGTTTTCATAAACCTTGGGTACTGTTGTGCCCCTTTGGAGGTTTGAGATTGTAGGGTTTCTATAAAAGTGTTGATATTTGGTCAAGATAGATGATTTAGTAAATGATGTGTCAGAGTCACGCTGCCAAAAACATGTTTGTATGTTGAGTGCTTGTCCCTCAACCCGAAGGTTGGCAGTCTGATCCCAGCCAAGTCAGTCTGCATGTCGTGGGTCCCTTGAGGAGGACCCTGAAGCCCAGATGGCAGGGATGGGTTCTCTACGTTATACTCGATTCTTATATCTCGCACAAGCGTTGTGTGTTTGTGTGTACTTGACTACTTCTGATTCTGCCCCATTGCATGCAAGTGAGAGGAAATCTTGAAATCGTAACCATGAAACAAAGATCTGTTGGTTGTTTTTTTTCAATTTATTGATATTCAGCGACACTCAATATGAGTTTCCCCCTCTGTTCCATCTGGCTGCGTGCTTTGTTTGTGACGGTCACACGTTTGTGACGGTCACACGTTTGTGACGGTCACACGTTTGTAACGGTCACACGTTTGTAACGGTCACACGTTTGTAACGGTCACACGTTTGTAACGGTCACACCAACAGCAGCTAGGTTTCATGCCGCGGTGAAGCCAGTAGAAATATCGGGTTTCCAAGCAAAGCATGGACGCTATCATGTTGTATCTGCAGACCCCTTTAGACCACCCAAAGTGTCGACCCTCCACCAGATTATCATACCAGAGTGAAGATTCGGTCATGTGTACACTGATCAGTGAAAGAAACACAACAACCCCTCACAGGTGAAGTTGGAATAGCATTATTTGTCTTGTTTTCCTAGAAGTTTTTTCCTAGGGTTTTGGGCAGGTGTCAGCAATACAGCAACTTTGACAACGGCCAAATTGTGTTAGTTTGTCCACTGGGACAGAACATTTTCAGAACTGTAGGTCTTGTTGAGAGTTTTGGGGGCGGGACTTACCCAACATGCGGCAGGTAGCTTTAATGTGAGGGTTGATTGGTGTATCACCAAGACCGTTCCTACGAGTCAGTTCTGTTGGTAGAGAATCCAGACTATGTTGTTGCCCATGTACTTATAAACCAGATGATTGGGTTCTTTAATAAAATCATTTTTTTTAAAGGAGCTCCATTATAATTTGATTTATTTTTGTTTGTCATGAACAACTCTGACTTTTTCCTGTTTTTTTTTTTTCTCTCGCTGTTTCTTGTTGCGTTTGCTTTGGTTTGAAAAAGAAAACATGTGGCCGCACCTTTATTTCTGTTTACAACCGACACTTAAAATGTACTATTGGGTTCACCTAAATGATACGCTGGTGCAGGTAAAACATCAGGTTAGGGCTGCCAGTGCGTTCAGTGCAAAACGTTAACCTGCAGACTCCAATCAAATATCTGCTAGTGTGACACCTGCATATTTAGTTCTTCGCTCAATCAGTATAGACGTTATGTACTGACCCAAAACACCTTAAAACAACATGTATATAAGGTGAGGCGAGGGAGAATTTATGCCCAGCATGCTCCTCTGTGGTTCCACGGGGACTGGGACTATGGCGCCATGTTGACTTTAGAAGGCTGTGGTGCTGTATTTCACTTGTTCACAGGTGACTCTGTCTGACGTTTCATAGTCCCAGATTGGTGTTCAGGACAGACCCGTATCCCTCCCAGCTCCTGGTTCTGCCGCTGACACGTTCTCAGTCCTGTTTTTTCTGTGGTGGCTGGAAAAACGAAACAGGAAGGCCCACCTCACCCCACCCCCCAGCGTGATTTTTAGCCACCGAGATGCTAAAAATCTGCAACTTCAGTTGTGCTGTAGAGCTGAATACTCAGAAGGTTCATATTTATCGTTGGCTTTTTCTCGGAATCGAACAAAACCTGCATTATGAGAGAAAAGAAGGGAAGTTCATGTGGGCTGGTCCAAACAACACAGATACTGAATATCCATCAACAAGTCAGTTTGTTGAATAACTGTCAGCCATCATTCGTGTTTTAAGTGACTTTAGACTAAACTATTCTATTGTGCTGTGTTTTGGCCCGGTTGAACCGCAGTGTTGATTAATGTCAACATTGGATCCACTCATGTTTAACCACAAAGTGATCTGTGGAATAAAATGTGAATATTTGTTGTTTTACCCACTTTTTGAACTTGATTCAAAATAGATATCTATTTTCTTCTGTGTTTTTGGAATACCCTCATCGCAATGACATAATCCTCCAGAAAACGTTTTTTGCTTTTTTTTTTTTATCAACTTGTACCATCTTGGTACCAACTTGTTCCCACGTTTCTTCCTTTGGTGATAACATTTGACCCTCACTGTGTGTGCGTAAAAAAAGATAACCACGTCCATTACGCTCCAATGTTTTGAAACAGAAAGAAGGTCCAGTAGCTTGTTCCAATCAACGTTAGATTAATGCAGTGCTCCGTGTTCCAAAGAGATAATACCCTCTAGATCGTGTTTTGTAATTATTATTCAAAGCTTTTCTAGTAAATTACATTAATTATATTCTTAAGTGCATTAAAGATGCCCATTTGCAGTTTATCTTAGCGTGAGTGAAGGTCATGGCTTCTTATTTTGACTATACAACAGTTCAAGCAGAGAAGGCAAGATGTCGAAAAGATGAATGATTTATTACAACAGCAGACGTGTGATAATTAAGGATGGGAATGGATAAGATTGTCATCATCGTTTCCCTTATCGATCGACAGTTCTAGGCCGGTTGACATTTAATAATATTTAAATATGGTTACAAATTATCTCCTATAGTTTAACCAAGGCTACAGGCCAGTGGGTGACATCATTGTTTTTTTAAGGCACGTGGAACTAAGTGGAAGGAATCGATGAGGGAATTGTTAGGCATAAAGGCAAATTATATCGCTGAGACTAGTCGGAACTGGTTCTCAGCTTGAACCGGCTCTGGATTCCCATCCCTAGTGGTAACGAATCTATTGGAAAGTCTTTGGCGAATACACTCTTCAGGGAGATTGTGATCGAAGGGTTTCTGCCCTGAGCAGCAGCATGGAATAGGAATAACCCCCCCCCCCCCCCCCCCCCCCTTTTGAGTGTGGATACTGGTGGTGGTGGCTGATGACTCTGCTGAAGCAGATGAATGACGAGGCTGATGGATCTGCGGGGACTGTGTGGAGATGAGGAGGCGTGCAAACCTCCAGAAAGCAAGCAGTAGGTGGTCGTTCCCACCGCATCCTCATCACTATCCTGTTTGTCTGAGGATGTTTGGACATGTGATCGCTCTCTGGGGATTGCTTGAAGATGCAATTTCATTTACGTTCGTTTTGATCTTCAACTCATCTCTTTCCTCCGCCATGATTTTACATTTAGCAATTCTTCAACTCCCACTGGGGAGGATATGATGAAGATAGACATGCACTTTCACTGACTCAGCACGTCCTTAAAGTTATTTTTCAGGAAGGCGTGTGTGATCACTCATGTTCCTTGTATCCGAGCGCAGTCAAAGGCTTGTGGAGGCTCGTATTTTCCTAGTTTCCAAGTCTCTCAAACACAATGACAGACCCTAATCATAGTCAACAGACGTGTGGCAGGCACAGACATGAGTCTGCTAGAGGCTTGGAGCAGCACTCCCTCCTGGTGAACAGCAGGGCTCTGTTCTCCACTAGATGTGGGCCAATCTTTCTGCTTCCTCTTTAATTTACAGCATCGCTGAAAGGCTTTGACACCTTCTCCTCATTCAATGAACAAGAAACATTATCCCAACCTTTGACAGGCACATTTTGTCTCAAATAACTTCATTGTTCACACCGAATGATTTATTCTGCCACAATTCTTCATATTTTTCTCTCGTGATTTTTATATTTTATGTGACCATCAGTGCCTCATCTCCTCCTTCACAGTTTCCTCGTTGTCTCCATTCCTTTTCCAGATGATACTGACGGTGTACCTCAGTGATGGGGAGCAGGCCGTGACGGAGGTGCCCATCACCCCTGAGACAACCTGCCGGGATGTGGTGGAGTTCTGCAAGGAGCCTGGGGAGAGCGGCTGTCACCTGGCTGAGGTGTGGCGAGGAAACGGTAAGATATAGTATTCTTGTAATAAAGAAACGTCTAACTCTGATCAGAGCCAGATCAAGTAGGTGTCGGCGGTAATACGAGGAGGTGACTTTTTAGCCCAACTGATTGATCGACCAGCCAATCGATCGACGCCGAGAGGCTTTGTTTCGATGGGATTACTGGAGCCGATTCTGTGCTGGTTACAGGCTTGCGCCATACACACACACACACACCGCGCATGAGTTAGCATAACGAGAGACAAAGAAAATCGGTGAAGAAGTCAGGAAAAATTCTCAAACTCTCAAAGAGAGGAAAACACCTTTTAGGAGAGAAACATTTCCGGTAGCAGCCTCTGTTATGGGTCAGCAGTGAGTCGTATGAAGCCCAGGTGTTTGAGGGTAGGGGAAGGGTCATGTGCTTCTACAATCTGCTGCACTATCAGAGCAGATTCCACCCGGTCCAAACGTTCTGCTCTCCTCACCACAGTCTCGCTGACATACCCGGTGTTATCAGCGTTTTCTGCAGAGGGGGCCGCTCCCCCTGTTGAAAACAACATCCCAGTCAAGGGCTTTATTAACCCCCGTTATGCAATCCTGTTTGGCTAGAGCCTGACAAAGCATCTGTCTGCCCCCCAAACCTCCCAAAAGTCTTTTGTCTCTTTTGTCTCTGTCTCTCGCCCTCTCTTTGCATCAGCACTGGGTTGAGTTCTGAAATCCTCACTGCTACCAAGACATAAAAGGGTGACGGAGTACATGGTGGCTCTGGTCACATGTTTTGATTGGAGGATGTTCCCTACTTTATTATTATTAGTTGGTTTTTTTGGAAAGAAGATTGGAAACATCGGGACCACCACTCAAACATTGGGCATTAATAACCACTGTGGAATCTTATTATAATGTTGCACCTATTTCTTAGAGTACGGTCCCAAACTAGACGTTTCCGTTGTTTCCTGTCTTTATGCTGACCTAAGCTAACCAGCTGCTGTAGCGTCATATTTAACGGGCCGCTAATTGAGTGGTGCAACGGTGTAATAGGCTGCCAACCAAAAAAATCTGCATGTGGCTATAAAACGAAATCGGTTGAGTTGGTTTTATGAGATAAATCACCTAATCTAATCAGCCCTCCCACCCCCCACCCCCCTGCCTTAACCTCTCTCTCGGTAGAGCGAGCGATCCCCTTCGAACACATGATGTACGAGCATCTGCAGAAATGGGGGCCTCGGAAACAGGAAGTCAAGTTCTACCTCCGGCACGAAGATTCGCCAACTGAGAGCAGCGATCAAGGTGCGTGTCGTCGCATTCCTGTCCGTCTGAAGGTGTGTTCTGTTGTCTCCTCCTCCTGATGAAGCCCCCAGGGTGGAACAGAGGTTTTATCATGGAGTTTGTGAGATCTGTTCTGCCAGGTGACTCGGCTATGGAGGCTGGTGTCAGTCGATCTCTCTCTGTCTCTGTCTCTGTCTCTGTCTCTCTCTCTCTCTCCCCCCCCCCCACACACACACACACCCAGGTGTTTATGTCTTTTAGGGGCAGGTATCGCATGCGTTCTTGCTTTTGTTATGCCTTCAAACACATGCACAGTGTATCTTACCTTCTAACCATGCAGCTCCACCCCAAAGATGGACACACCTCAGCAAGTATCGGCTTTTTGAAGTCGGGTGGAATTCGTATCATAATAGAACACATGCACATTTATTTTCGTATCGATAGTTTAAAACAATGTAATGAGGGAAAAATCTTTTTTTTTGTAATTCTAACATCTAACGTTATTTCTTTGGATTTGTGTTTGCGGTAAAAGTCATGAACATAATAATTATCCGTTGGTCAAACCAGCTCTGCTTAAGATCAGTCACTCACCGTTCTAGTGGATTTTCTTTTATATTCGTTTACATGTAAACAACCAGACACGAGGTTAACACTGTGACGTGTAAAAATTTGAATTTTTACATCATATATTCAATTTAGTTTTTCATAAAAGTAAAAGAACTTTTATCTCTTCTCCAGTCCAGTTTTAAATCGTGTCCCATCATCTTTGAGTTTGGAAGTTTTGAATACCTGTGTTTGCCAGTATAACCAGTATTCATGTCAGCGTCTGTTCAAACTCTCCCTTTGAAGCTGTAGTAGTGTGTGTGTGTGCGTGTGCGTGTGTGTGTGTGTGTGTGTGTGTGTGTGTGTGTGTGTGTGTGTGTGTCTGTGAGAGAGAGAGAGAATGTCTGCCTGTGTTTCTGACAGCGACTCTTTCTGCCTCACAGGGAGTCAGCAGTCTCAGGATCAGTCCAGTCGAAGCAGTGGAAACGCCGGAGAGAAGCACAATGAGAATGGGGTGAGACTCGATTAGGATTATGTGAATTATATTAAAAAGAAACCTGTCAAATTAACTGTTTTATTTGCTGTTTTCATTGATTTTTATGTACGTAAACACACAAACTAGTGTACGCACTAGAAATGGTACATATGGTGTGTTTTATAAATCTCATGAGTTCTTGGAGGCTTTCAAATCCAGAAAAAACCTCCAGTCAGAATGGGAGGGTCTATTTTCAACCGTACAAGTAAAGACTGCAAGTATCGGCAAGGTTCCCTGTTCTCTAACTCGCCCCTCCGTGACTCGCCCTCATCGGTGCGTGTGGATGTCTACGCGCGTAGGAGTGTTATACTAGGCTGGTCCTGGCGTTCCGGTGTTGTTTAACCTTTTATCTGCTGCTAGTACTTGTCCGTCAGGTGAAGCCTCTGCTCTGCACGTTGAGCTCCGACTTCAGGAAGGGGTGTGAGCTCAGAGACGTGAATGCTTCGGATAAGAGCCGCCGCTGGGGCCGCATCCTTTCTCTCTCTCTCCGTCCGTCTGTCCCAGATTTCACAATAGGACAGTGTTGCACTCATGGAATCGTAACTAATACATCCTCAAGGGTGAACCGGAGACTATAGGGCAGCAGAAGATGGGAAGGCGTGTGGTTTTTAAAGAAACCTGTAACACAAGACCACTCAAGCCCTGCATTTTATCATCCTGCTGAGAATCCACTCCCCTCCGGCTTTATCTTCAGAGCACATCGCAGAGTAATATGTGTTTTTATGGGGAAAGAAGTCTGTCGCTGACGGACTCTCCAAGCAGCAGTCGGTGTAGGATCTTCCAAAATCACACCACTATAGAAGCAGTTATTAATCATCACTAGTCATATAAAGAGAAAAGCATGAGTTACGTAGCCGGCCGTTTTTTTTGACTTCCCGAGGGCTGGGCCTCATCTGGGTCCAGAGTTCTCTCCAATATCTGATTTAGAGGATTATTTTTATTCTCCGTGCTGGATGATATAACGCGCTCTAAGAGGATCATTGCTTTGGCTTTTCCACGGGCTGCCGGCCAAACACTGGGGGCTTTCTCTCCGCCGAGCAGAAGTGATCATCCTCTGCTGCATAAAGAGCACAAGTGCCTCAAGGGAATGCTGCAGTGATCACGTCCATTTTATATCTGAGTTTTAGCGTCTCGGCAGGAATCAAACGGCTCCTTTTATTAGACCAAGAGCTGAAAGAGTCGGTCAATCAACAAAAAACAGTGTAATAATCAGCCGGTTTGATTTTGATTCATATTTTTAGCGGTGTTTCAGTCAAAAACACCAAATTTTCTCTCTGGTTCTTGGTCTTTAAACGTGACAATTTGCAGATCGATGAACGGAGAAAATAAGAGAAAATGGAGATGGATCGGTAGCTGCAGCCCCGTGTGTGATCGGCTTTCCCACGTCGATCCGCTGTCAATAAACAAAACATTGTTTTTGTTTATTCTTTGCTTAATCTTTTGTTCTATTGACTGTCATATTAGATAAACAAGAATCTTCTCAGTTTAGCCCACGTTCAAAACGCTTTTCTTTGTCCACTGTCACTGAAAAATGATGATTGTATCATCAAAATAGTTCCCCAGGTTCTTCACCGGATGACTTATTGAGTCCATTAAGTTTTAGCTCTTCAGAACGGAACAGGATTTATACGAGCGATGATGTAAACCCGAGTTCTTTGAACCCCAAACATCATCCGTTTAACAGTAAGTCAAACGTGAAGTCATCTGAAGCCCTCGTCTCCAGATGAGCGTAAATCTCTTCAGTTGTTGGGAGGAGGGCTATTATCCCCCCCTACCCCACCCCACCTCCGTCGGGTGATTCTTCAACTTCCTCTTCGTCGCTATCCGAGGCTGTGTCTATTTCTCCCATGGGTGAACCGATGCCACTGCTGCCTGAGTGCATCAGAGCGCGTCGACATGCGTGCCAGTGGCGAGCCTCCTTCTCCTCCACCTCCTCACCTTCATTCCCCTCCCCCCTCTGATTTCCTCCCACTCACTACATCTGAAAACTTCCACAAAGTTCCAGGTAGGACAGACGCGTGCAGAGCTGCAGAGGCAGTTTCCATGCTAATCGCGGTCGGGGACGAGATGATTTGTGACGCGCTGCTCCACTTCTGGAGATCATAAAAGGTCTATTATTCCGTGACGTGAAGCGTGAATGGTGTTTTATTCAGACGAGATGAGTCACCGGCGAGTCCGTCCTGATCCGATACAAGCAGTTCATGCAACGTTTTTGTTTCACCCATGTTGTTTCCACTTCACCAGAACTTTGTGGGTTTTTAACTTTAGGATCCTTTAGGAAAAATGCAAAACACAAACTCAACATATATACGATTATAGACACCGACTGAATATTTTTTCTTTCTATGCTTCTTGTTGAACCTTTCACAATAATAGAGGACTCTGTCACAGCCGGTCTGCTCTAGGTTTTAGGTTCTTCTCTACTGAAGACAGGAAGGTTTTGATTGGAAGATATCATAGCGTCTGACGTTAATGTCCCCGGAGAGGAAAAGTTTCAAATTTATTCAGAGAGTTTTGAGCATTTGTTGATCTCCAAGTGACTTCTGTGACTGTGCATACTAATAGTGTCATTGTTTGCCCTGTGCACTGGCTGCTTCCTGTTTTGATTTGTTGTTTTCTGCTCCTCATACCCCAGGGAGGGGCTCCTCCAAAAGGAGGAAAAAATTAAATGGAAGTCTGATTTCCTGTTTTAAATATTTAGTTATTCATTATGGGTTCCTCCAGCCTCTGCCCACATCAGTGACTCTTGTAACATTTCAACCAGCGTCTGTGTGGAGACCACCCGCTCACGTGTGTGTGTGTGTGTGTGTGTGTGTTCAGGTGGGGAATCAGCGCGTGGAGCTCACGCTGTCAGAGCTGCAGGAAATGGCAACGAGGCAGCAGCAGCAAATCGAGGCTCAGCAGCAGATGCTCGTTGCAAAGGTTTGTTACCTTGTCCTTGCCTTTCCTTCAAAATGGGCTTCTTCGTCATCATCATCACCATCACCATCATCATGAACACCTCCTCTCATCCCTTTTATAACACACACAGAGCGAGCATAAGAGCAGTAGACTCAAACATCCGTGTTGTGCAAAAGGAGCGGTTGGGGGGCTCCTTCAGACCCCACCTCCACTACACAACCAAATACTTTTATGCAAAAATAAGATCTTTACAACCAAGCGATAAATGGGATTTACATCCTTAAATATCACGTTTTGTATATTTTCCTTGCTCCTTTGTATCGTTTGTTTGTTTTGTCTGCTGCAGTGGCGCTGAAGCTTCTTCTACGGGGGTCCTATCCTATTCTTCTAACAAAATAACATCTTATAGTCATTTAGTATTTGGGCTCTCCAGGAGCGGCAACATCCGCCTTTTTTCCCCGTTTGAAACCTGAAGCCGCCTTTTACGTCGACATCAGATGAGTAGATTGTTGATTCTGCAGGGAGGCGGGTCTTTCTGTTGAAGTCTGCTGAGCCACACCTTGTAATCTGTCACACATGACATGTGTAGGTATGTGGGAGGGTCTGATCCCACAGACGGGCCTTTACATCTAGGTTCCCGGTACTGTTGCTGTTTCTCCGATCACAGTGAGTTAAAAAATAAATAAATAAAAGTCCATTTCATCTTGAGATGGACAGGATAAGAGTTTGCTGGCAAACCTCTGCACGGCTTATCTAATCCCTCGGTCCCGGTGGGGTTTTTTCAGCACACAAACTAAATCCGACCTCAGCGCTCGCTGCGTGCCGGTAAGTCGGGGGGATGAAGACGACTGTAGACCCTCAGATGTAAAGATGATGTATTTGCCTTTTGTCGTGGCTTCTGAGAAGTAGGCCCTACTCGAAGCCCTGCAGCCACTCGGAGACCCGGGCCTGTCATTTCCTATTTCAGGACCTTAACTGGAGCAGTTCTCAGTTGGGTAGAGCGATGAAGTCATCTGACCCTTTCTTCAGCCTTCAGACGGTCTCGACACGGCACCGCATTTCATGTAGTTCATAACCTCGGCGGAGGGATTTAGCCTAGTTGTGGGGTCTGCCTCAGCGATATCCTCTCAGCCTTGCTGCTTCTTATCCATCCAAGTGTTTTGTCTTCTACTGGATGTAGTGAGAGAGGACAGGCAGTTGGTTGACGTGAGAGAGGAAGATGCAGAGGACGGGAGAACAAGATAGAAAGAGATGATCCGCTGTGAAGACCCCTAAAGGGAACAGCCCAAAAGATACAGATCATCATAAAATCATTCAAGAGATAAAGTTGTATCTTTTGCAATTTTGCAACATTGGCAAATTTGACAATCTGCCAGAGTTTGACATTTTTTAATTGCCCGCTTCCATACAAAGAGAGTCAAGCTCTGTGTCGTCCTTTTAAGGAGCAGCGCTTGCGTTACCTGAAGCAGCAGGAGCGACGTCAGCAGCAGACCGTCTCGGAGGGCGACAAACTGCAGAGGCTGAAGGATCGCGTGGAGAGTCAGGAGGCCAAACTCAAGAAGATCCGGGCCATGAGAGGCCAGGTGGACTATAGCAAGGTCATCAACGGCAACCTGTGTACGTATGCTTTCAACCCGATGGGCCCTCCCTCCAGGACGCTTTATTATCTCATCTATCCATGTTGTGCTCAAAGCAAAAACAAAAGTTGAACTAGCGTCGTGGTTTTATAGAATCGCCTACTACGTAGAATAGAAGTAGAAGAGTTCTGACGTCATTCCTCCACTTCTCCCCTCCAGCGGTGGAGATTGAGCAAGTCAGCGGCTTGTTTCAAGAGAAGCAGGCGGAGCTGCAGTCGGCGGTGCTGCGGGTGGAGCAGCTCAGCCTGCAGCTGGAAGACCTGCGGCGGGGAAAGCTCAACGGCATCCAGACAACTCTGGGTGGCCAGGTGACCGGAGCCGCGGCCCTCGAGCTCCGGAAACTTTACCAGGAGCTTCAGGTACCGCAGAAAAAAAGTTTTGTCATTGTCCGAGTGTTCAATCAGACGGGAAACAACCCCAAACCAAACGAACATAGACAATCAATTATCTTTTTAAATAATTGATTATCATTGTTATGAACAGTGTCAAACATTCTGCTTATAAAAAGGTATTTTCTGCTTTTCTTTGTTTATATAATTGAGTGTAATAACACGAAGAGTCCTTGAGTGTTGGATTATTCGTTGGACTTTATAAAAAGAATAAGCCATTTGGAGTAGTGACGTCACAATGTGGTTATTGGGGCCTCTGATCCTTTGATCCCTTTGATCTTCCACCGGGGTGAAGCTGGGGGTTCAATTTCAAACAGTTTCTTTGATTCCTTTGATGTTCTCTTGGGGGTGGAGGTTGCGACCCACTTGGCTGACCAGAGACTCTGAAATGGAAGGTGCGAGAGATGACGAAGACGAGTATTTGAGAGACACTCTGAGAGTTTGTTGGAGTTATCGGTAGATTTGGAGGCTGGTCATAACTCAGACATTAATGGAGGCATCTGCAGGACTTTTTCCTAAACCTCGGCTACCCTCATGTCGTGGCGGAGGTTTGCTTTCTCTGAAGATTCTTTTCTAGTTCTGATCTGTAGTCTAATTTGTAGAAGAATGAATAAGTAAGTGAATAAAGTGGCGGCCCCCTCATCTAGTGCGTCACAGTGGTGATAGTGTCTGTCGCACCGGTTAACCCACACATGCAATTTCTTTTCCACCCCATCGTCCGCAGATCCGGAATAAGTTAAACCAGGATCAAAACAGCAAGCTGCAGCAGCAGAAGGATCTTCTCAACAGACGCAACATGGAAGTGACCCTCATGGACAAGCGCATCAGCGAGCTGCGGGACCGCCTGTACAAGAAAAAAGCTGAGGCACGTCAAAAAGAGAACCTCCCTGTAAGACCGAGAGCGCAGAACACGCCCCCTCACCAAGACTGTTTTCTTGAAATGTCCTTCAGGCCAGACACTCCTGATGTTTGATGTCAGATGAAATGTAAAAGTCTTTAGCTGTTTTAAGTCTTACCGGGAATTTGAGGAATATCCTCTAGGGGGCGCCATAATCTGTCAGAGGGGATAAAATGTGTTGAACTTAGTTCATTTGTGTTTTCTCTGGTAACACATCTTATATTTGAAACGAGCGTTTCCTCCTCTCATAGCTGAACAGAGCCAACGGGCCTCCCTCTCCTCAACCGGCCGCTGGTACTCTGGGTCGCGTCGCCGCTGTCGGGCCGTACATCCAAGTACCGGTACCAGGCCGACAAGAAGGAGGCTACACCATCCCACCCGACCCGCTGAAGCCTCAGACTCTGGGCATTAATAACCAGTCCAACCATGGCAGCACAAAGTCAGGTTGGTGGAATCCCATAAAACGTTTTTAACCCAACATGGAAGTCACTGCATTAAAAAATAAGTTTGAAGTCAGAATTAGAGTTAGAGACAGGAGATAAAAAGAGGATGAGTGTACAGACAGGATATTAGTCCAAGATAGAGAGTTTTTACGCCCCTTCGTCTGACTCACCTCGCATGAGAATCATGGGATGGAAATTCCCTCCTGAGCCTCCACCTTCTCCGTTTCCCTCCTACCTGACTTTTCTGTTAACGACCCACTTGGGTTTGATTTGTGTGACTTTTTTTTCTTCTTCTTTCTTCCGTTCTAACTTTCCTCTCTCTTTGTGTCGTGTACACTGTGACTCCCTTCCTTTTCTCTCCTCCTCCTCTTCCTCCTCCTCCTCCACGTGTCCTTGCTGCCCCATCTCTGTTATATCTCTGTCTCACTGGCCGTGGGGTCGGGGGGCAACTATTTCCCGGGCAGACGGCATGCGAAAGCCTCCCGGCCCCTGGAAGGTGTCTGATTTAGACATCATCGTGGATCCGGTACCCCTTCCAGAACCAGGGCCGGGCTCCGGAGCCTCCACCGGCTCTGACGGCACATCCTGTGAGTGCACGGCGCTGCCAAAGCAGCGGGGGTGTCGCCTCATGAACCTTCTCTGAAGTGTTGCACAGGATCCTCAGCACGCATGAGTTCATCCCCCAGGCCTCGTACCTGTCTCTCCGCTCCTGCAGTCATACTGACAGTCATACTACACTAATGTTTCTGTACACCTTTAAAGCCTCTCCGCTGGAAAACATAAAACTAAGATGCTGTGGAATCTGAGGAGGTCCGCGTGGTTACCCTGAAGAGATGGTTGACTGGTGGAACATCCTGGTTGGGGATAATTATCCCCCCTGTCAGCATTCAGTCGGCCTTTCTGGACCGGAGTGAGAGCGTGTTGACATTTCATGGGGCCGCCGTGTGGAACACTCTGCTGCCATCTGCAGACATTTAGCGACGTTTAGTGGCGGATGACATCATAGCTCACAGGAAGAAAGTGTCGCTGCTGATCCTGAGCGTTCGTTCACTTCTGGGAAGGTTCACTGAGTCGAGGGCCTCAGTTACGTTCAGGTGCTCAGCACCCATGAATATATGTCACCTTACTATGATGTCATGACATTCCCAGCCCCCCCCTGTCCTCGACACAAACGCCACCCTCCCAACCGAGCTGTGAGGATCTCCCTTTAGATGTCCGATGCCAAACGTTGACGTTTCATTGCGTTCATTCAGGATCCGTCACCGTCGATAATCTGTGAAGACCTTTGACGATCTGTAAAGTTTTAAACGACCGATCTTTTACTCTGTGCTTTTTGACTTCTTAAGTTCCCCATAGTTAGTATTAAGTGACCCAGTGTGACTTAATTGTCATTTTGTACAAACATAAATCCTTTTGCGTCTTTATTGTTTTGTTTAGTCGTGCTTTTGCCATCCTCTTATCTTTTTACCATTTTAATTCTGTCCAAAAATGCATATTTATTTTACCTCACACGACATTTTCCCTTACATCAATATTCATGCATCTCAGAAAGTCTCTGCTTAAAATCCCAATTACTAAATTAAAATACTCTTAAGCTGTTTAATCATTAGCGCGCCGACATTTTAGCTGTGGCCCTTCAACGGTAAAATACTTCTTTCTTTTTTTTAACAGTTTGGGTTGGTAGTATAAGTTTAAGTTTGTTTTTGTTTTGTTTATTTAATCTTCTACTTTGATTCTTCTGCATGTCCTTCAGAAGAATAGAATAGAATAGAAAGAACGCTATTAAGCGCTCTAAACATAGACCTGTGTATATGTAGAGTTAAATACATTAAATAGAGATAAATAAGGTATAAATATGACTAAAGAGGCCAAACTCCAGGAAGAGAAACAGATATTATGATGCCGTGATAAATAAAAATGTGCCACATACTATTGGTCCAGCGTAACTAACGTTACGTTTTATCAGGTTGCCGACTCAGTACCAGTACCACTCGGACCTCGTTGGAGGTGGTCACGCCTGTGTCTGTCATACCACCTTATTACTGATGATGGTATTTTCCGCTCACCGAGTTTTCTTTGTGTCCCAGCTAATGATAGCGGTTGGCCGTGTGTCGGCAAAACCAGCACATCCCTAAAGCCCCCCGAAAGACGAGACTCGGGGAGCGACGTCCAAGGAAAGACCCCCCCCTTAGGCTCCCCCGTCATTCCATGTGCAGAAAAGGTTGGTTTTCTTTTCTCTCAATACCTTGAAAAGGTGTCCGATATCTCTGTGACCCTTGACCTCCTGATGTGATGTCACCCTCACAAGAGAAATATTTTGTTTGTGAGAGCGCTACATTCAACATCTTAATGAAATGTTTTCAGAATAAGGTCGTAATTTTACGAGAGTAAAGTCGTAATTTAAGAGAATAAAGTCGTAATTTACGAGGTTAAAGTTGTTAATTTACGAGAATAAAGTTATAACTTAACGAGAATAAAGTTGTAACTTTACGAGGTTAAATTTTTAACTTTACGAGGTTAAAGTTTTAATTTTACGAGAATAAAGTTGTAACTTTACGAGAATAAAGTTTTTACTTTACGAGAATAAAGTTGTTACTTTACGAGAATAAAGTTGTAATTTTACGAGAATAAAGTTGTTACTTTACGAGAATGATGTTGTAACTTTACGAGGTTAAAGTTTTAATTTTACGAGGCATCTTGTCAAGATATATTTCAATAATAATATAAGTTTGATGAAATCAGTAAATGTTGAATCTTCTGGCAGATAAACACAACAAGATCATATATGAGTATATATATGAGTATATATATGAGTATATATATATATGAGTATATATATGAGTATATATATGAGTATATATATGAGTATATATATGAGTATATATATATATATGAGTATATATATGAGTATATATATATATGAGTATATATATGAGTATATATATGAGTATATATATGAGTATGTATATGAGTATATATATATGAGTATATATATATGAGTATATAAATGAGTATAATCCTATACTTGATCATAAGTATAAGAACTTTGATTTGTTTCTTTAGACCTCTAACTCACCTGCTGGTTTTACGCTCCTTCACAGGACTCCTCCAAAATGGTCCTGTCCTCCCCGGCAATATCCAAGCCTCAGCCGCCCCCCTACGGCTCCCACCTCATCTCCTCCAACATTGCCAGCTCTCTGGACCGCCGCAAGGACGCTCCTCCTCCTCTTCCTCCTCCTCGCCCGCTCCCAAACCCACCAGGCCCTGCTTGGCCCCGCGCGCCCCCCTCCACCGGCTCGTCCTCCCAGCAAATCCAGCAGCGCATCTCGGTGCCCCCCAGCCCCACCTTCCACCCCAACGCGCCGCTGTTCCCCCCCGGGCTGAGTGAGCGGCTGGATCCCCCCCCTGCAGTGGCGGTGCGCCCCTTCATCCCAGACAGAGGGTCCCGGCCTCAGTCGCCCCGCAAGGGCCCGCCCACCATGAACTCCAGCTCCATCTACCACATGTACCTCCAGCAGGCAGCACCAAAGAGCCAACCGCTCAAAGCAGCTCTCAAAGCAGGTGGGACACAATCTGACTCCGTGTTAAACTCTGGTTCCTGTGTCATTTCAGTGCTAACGGTTCATAAATCAACTTTTGTCTTCTTCTATAAATGTATAAAATCCTCGTCTTGGACCGTAAGATTTTACTTTGATGTAGTTGATTATTCCTTAAAGCTTTTCTTTATTCCTTTAAAGGTCCAGACAGATCAAACAGGATCAATTCAACATAAAGTAAAAGTATCTGAAGAAGAAATAGTCTAAAACATGAGAGATTTCGTTTGTGTTTCACTTAAAGGATGTGATTCTTTCTCCTGACGCACGGACAAAGACTTTGGGTTTTTCCCTGATTTCTGCCGCTGAATACTTTTAGTTTATGGACTCAAACTCTAACTTTAAGGTTTTAGACCGTCATTTATTTTAAAGGGGTGAATTATCTATGAATATAATAATGATGTCATCATCACGCTGTCTCTCTGTCTCCAGTGTATGGAAAGCCTGTCCTCCCCCCCAGCTCCACTCCCCCCTCGCCCCTCCCTCTCCTCCCGACCGGAGGGGCTTTCCCGTTGCTCCAAGGCCCACCGGGTGGCGAGGACACTTTCGACGGGGAATTTGATGATCACGAGTGCTTCCAGCATTCCGAGCCTTCGGCGCCTCCTCCCAGCGTGGAGAACATTCCACGGCCGCTCAGCCCCACGAAGCTCACGCCCATGGTTCACTCGCCGCTGCGCTACCAGAGCGACGCCGATCTGGAGGTGCTCCGTAAAAAGCTCGCCAACGCTCCGAGACCACTCAAAAAGCGCAGCTCCATCACGGAACCAGAGGGCCCCAGTGGACCCAACATCCAGAAACTGCTCTACCAGAGATTCAACACCCTCGCCGGAGGAATCGAGGGCAATGGAGTCGGCGGGTCGGGAGGTGGAAACGGGCCAGGCAACGGAACGCCGTTCTATCAGCCAGCTCCCGGATATGTGGGAATGGACTCTGTGGCTGACACGGATAATGGTAACCTCCCCACTGACATGTCGGTACCACCAGCACCAGGGGTAGAGCAGCCGGGCTCCGAGGTTCTGCCGTCGTCTACTGATGCAAACGCCAACGAGCCGCGGCCCTCGCTGCCAGAAGGCCCGGCAGATGCCGCTGACGCAGACGGAGCAGAGGAGGAGGACGAGGACGACGACGATGATGATGATGACGACAACAACAACAACGTGGTGGGAGGGTCGGAGGCGCTGCTGCCGAGCCCGGTGCCGGAGGTCACCAGTCCAGAGGAGAGCGACACCGGAGCGTCTCAGCCGCTGGTGAGATGCAGACGCACAGACTCGCTGTTTCCTCTGAAGAGTTCCGTCTCCTGTGAAGTTCTGACTCCTTCCTCTCTTTGCCGCCTCAGGAGAAGCGAACAAACCTGAAGAAGCCCGACTCGGAGCGCACCGGCCACGGTTTCAGGGTCAAGTTCAACCCGCTGGCGCTCCTGCTGGACGCCTCGCTGGAGGGAGAGTTTGACCTCGTCCAGAGGATCATTTATGAGGTAGGTGGCGAGGGCGGGGTTACCTCTGGGTGCGTTTAAGTTTGCTCGTAGGAGAAGAACTCGTTTCCTTCATGTGGATTCTTCGCCCAGGTTGAAAATCCCAGCACTCCTAACGACGAGGGCATCACGCCGCTGCACAACGCCGTGTGCGCAGGACATCACCACATAGTCAAGTTCCTGTTGGATTTTGGCGTGAACGTGAACGCCGCGGACAGTGACGGATGGTGAGACGATGGCGTGAGTTAAATGTTGCACGACCTGCTTGTGTTCATCGCGCTTACATTTCTTTTTTTCCTGTTTGCTGGGAAAAGGACGCCGCTCCACTGCGCCGCCTCGTGTAACAGCGTGCATCTCTGCAAGCTGTTGGTTGAGTCGGGGGCGGCCATCTTTGCCAGCACCATTAGCGACGTGGAGACGGCCGCGGATAAATGCGAGGAAATGGAAGACGGCTTCATCCAGTGCTCCCAGTTTCTCTACGGTGAGGAACATCCCGCCCGACTGATCATCGATTTATGCAAATGAGCGCCGCTGCTGTGAGGTGTTCCAGTATAAGTCAATCAAACACATGAATAATGATGGAAGTCTGTTCTGGACTCTCACGCAGGCGTCCAGGAGAAACTGGGCGTGATGAACAAGGGGACAGTTTACGCTCTCTGGGATCATAAAGCTCAGAACCCGGACGAGCTGGCGTTCGTGGAGGGGGACGCCATCACTATTCTTCGCCGACAGGACGACAGCGAAACGGAGTGGTGGTGGGCGCGGCTGGAAGACAACGAGGGCTACGTGCCCCGCAACTTGCTGGGGGTAAAAACATAGAATCTATGTTTGTCCTTCTTCGGCGTGACCACTTCTTCATACAGGTTTAAAGTGGGCGGGGCTAGAAGCTGAGCAGATTGGATGTAAAGTCAAAAAAACAACAACTGTTGATCAGCAGGGGATTACATTTAGGTTGGGAGAAGATTGATAATATCTCAAAGTAGAGTTTTGAGTCTGAATGTTTAATACATACGCTGCATAACAAACATGCTTTTAATTGAATCTGTATGTGTGTGTTTATCTGTATGTGTGTGTCTGTATGTATGTGTGTGTCTGTATGTATGTGTGTGTGTGTCTGTATGTATGTGTGTGTATGTATGTATGTGTGTGTGTGTCTGTGTGTGTGTGTCTGTATGTATGTATGTGTGTGTCTGTATGTATGTGTGTGTATGTATGTATGTGTGTGTCTGTATGAATGTGTGTGTATGTATGTATGTGTGTGTTTATCTGTATGTGTGTGTCTGTATGTATGTGTGTGTCTGTATGTATGTGTGTGTATGTATGTATGTGTGTGTCTGTATGAATGTGTGTGTATGTATGTATGTGTGTGTTTATCTGTATGTGTGTGTCTGTATGTATGTGTGTGTCTGTATGTATGTGTGTGTATGTATGTATGTGTGTGTGTGTCTGTGTGTGTCTGTATGTATGTGTGTGTCTGCATTTACATTACATTTTATTTGTATGTAAGTGCGATAGAAGTAAAATCAGGTGAATCGATGTTAAACATTTCTCCACTTTCCGTTTCTCTCCCCTGCAGCTCTATCCAAGGATCAAACCTCGGCAGCGCTCCCTGGCGTAGAGTCTCGCTCCGCTGACCTCCAGCCGAACACGCCACAAAACAAGAGCCCAGAACAAAGGAGCCCGGCGCTCCCTCGCCCTCCCTGTGGACATACACCCCCCCCGGACTCATGCTCCTCACAAAATCTTTATCGCCGATGCAGCCGACACCGAACTCCGACACCCCCACAGTATTTACATCCGTTCACGTGTCGACACCAACATGATGAACCACAAGCACTCCATCCTAACACACACACACACACACACACCTCCACCTGTTGGTTCTATCCGCCTCAGTGTCAACTCTGTAACAGACGTCAACATGAAGAATAAAACACCAACCCTGGTCTCACGACTTCTTGTTCCCACTTCTTTAGCCTTCTTTAGCGCCGCCCGTTTTCCTCGACACTATATGGTGACAAGTATCATTATTTAAAAAATGTTTCACGCCGAAAAATGCTTATGTGTCTGAATTTCTATCCCCCAAAGAGAAATCGAGATGAAAGAGTGTCATTTCAGGTCTTCCCTATGATTATGCCAAATGGTTGAGGTGTGAGATTTTCAATTCTGCTGAGCTCAGCAAAAAAGATGAAATGATTATTAGCTGCTGGGAGGCGGTCAGAGTCCTGAGATGATCTCATGGAGCAGAAAATAGGTTTATAAGAATGGAACATACTGTAATCCTTCGTATGAAGTACAGCGGCCGGTCAGTATTAATCCGATTTATTAAAGATTATTATAGTTCAAAATATCATAAAGAGCTGTTTTGTCGTTCGCTGTCATCTCTAATTAATCAGAGCTGCCTTCCACTAATTGTTGAGACTTCAGACAATAAAGTGTGACATTTTAAGATCTACTCAATGGATTCAAAGGTTGTGTTTTTTTGGTAGTCCGAGTATCCCTGAAGGAACAAACTGCTGGAAAACTGCCAAAGATATTTTTCATGGAATCTTTTTTTTTCAAAGTTGCCATATTGAGAATTTGGTGCTGCACGAAATCCATATAGTTTGTAAAATGGTCATAGATGTAGAAAAGTGACCTAAAATAATCCGGGAATGAGGAATTTTTGGGGGGGAACAGGGGGATAATACGTTTTATAGCTTTTATTTCCTTAGCAGTAAGGTATGATTAATTTTGCTTTTATTTTTTATATCCATTTACACGTTTAAATTATTCCTGCTATCTTTAATGAGCCTGGATTTAATAGTAATGGGTTAAACAATAATATAATAATAATTTCAACCTCAGAGATCCATAACAGTTCTTTTAAAGTTTAACCTTTACGACATGAAATCCACACAAAAGCAGAGACTGAAATCCTCATCATCATCACTTTCTTCACTCCTGAAAGCTGAAAGAGTTCATCCTCCGTTTAAAAAAAAACTAAAAACAGCTTTATTCAATTCCTGCTGCTGCTCCGTCGGTTATTCTGCTTTGACTCCATTCCGCTTGGCATTAATCCATCTCGGAACCAAGGTGGTGCAGCGGTTCCACCACTAGACTCGGGATCACGTCTCTGCTTCCTCAACGAGAGGGCGAGAGTCTCAGCCACGGGGTCAGGGTCGCTCCGGACACTCTACGATTCTGCCCGGTTCTGATCCCCCGGTTCTTCCCTTTCGGGCCGACTCCGCTCCAGTTACCTTCCACTTTAGCTCCCATCCACACTCCCCTCCTTCCTCCGAGCCTTGAGTGACTGGATTGGAGTGACCAGTGGGTTTTATAAAGGCTGGACGTGGGTCCGTGTAGTGTGAGCACACGTGTCACGTGTCTGATTCTGCGGTCGGGACATCTGGGAAGAGTTAAATCTGTAAAAACTCTTCTCACACTTTGGATTATGTAAATGTCAACAATAAAACAGAAGCTCTGTCATGAAGAATGTCCGTCTTTTATCATTGCAGCAAACATCTTCTTCTCTGGGCTGTTCCCTTTCAGCACATCATCTCTTCTTCCTCTGCATCTTCCTCTGTTACGCCAACCAACTGCATGTCCTCTCTCATACCTCCCCTTTAGTCCCCCCCCCCTTTTTTTTTTCTCCTGCCTGGCAGCTCCATCCATC
This sequence comes from Lophius americanus, assembly GCA_037951165.1. Taxonomy (NCBI): domain Eukaryota; kingdom Metazoa; phylum Chordata; class Actinopteri; order Lophiiformes; family Lophiidae; genus Lophius; species Lophius americanus. Next base: position 90,298 of record JBBDHG010000459.1, read on the forward strand.
TCTGACCTCCTGGGACGAGGTCTCGACCAAGAAGCTGCTGCTGGAGGTTTAAGTCAGCTGAAATGCGAGGATGGAGGAACCTTCATCACCAGGAGCGGCACCATTGTTGGTTTTTTCTTAATTACATAGAATCTACAGTAACAAACAACAAAGTTTTTACATTCTCTGGAACCGGACCAGTTCAATTGAATCAAACATTTTGAAAATGTATTTTTATACCTTTTTTTATTATATTTGACCAATAAAGACAATATCGTTCAATAATAGTTAATTATAATAACGTAGTTGTCAAAAATAAAAAGTGTTACGATAAACGGTAACCGGAAGTTTGCTGCGAACTGAACCAAAGCTTCGTTACTGTCAGCGTCGTTAGCTGGATGTTCAGACACTAGATGGAGACATTCTACCCTCGACCCGGTGGTTCTACAGGACGGGATGATCTCGGTTCCTCATCTGGAATGGACAAAGATTATTTTAGGCAAACAGCTTCTTCTTGTTAGTCGTCTTTCAGCTGTTCCCTGCAGAGGCCACCAAAGCTGATCATCTGTTTCCATTTTGCCTGGTCCTCTAAATCTTCCTGTCCCACACAGACCAACTGCATGTCTTCTCCCAGCACATCCAGAAACCTCCTCTTTGGTCCTCCTCTTATTCTACTGCCTGCATCTCCAGCATCCTTCTACCAGCAGATCCACTATCCCTCCTCTTCTTCACGGGTCAGAACCATCTCAATCTGTCCTCTCTGACTTTGTCTCCAGGACGTCTAACCTGTCTGTCCCTCTGATGTCTCCTTTATTATCCTGTCCTTCCTCCTCACTCCCAGAGAACATCTGAACATCTTCAAGAAGGGGCTCAGGGCTGATCTTTGATGCAGTCCTACCTCCACCTTGAACACATTCATCGCTGTCACGCTGCCCGCATACATGTCCTGGACCACGCTAACATACTTCTCACTGCTGTCACTCCAGAACTTCCTCATGCAATCCCACAATTCCTCCCTCGCCACTCTGTCCTAGGCTTCCTCTAAATCCCCAAAGACACAAATCAACTCCTTCTGACCTTCTCTGTACTTCTCCATCAGCCCTCCCACAGCAAACATCTCATCTGTTGTGTTCTATCTTGGCATGAAACCATACTACTGCTTTTAGATTGTCATCTCTTTTCTTGACCTAGTTTCCAACCCACTTTCCCACATTTTTTATTGTGTGGCTCATCCGCTTTATATATCTATAACTGCTCTGAACATCAGCCGTGTTCTTGAAAACTGGCACCAACACAGTTTTCCTCCATTCCTCAGGCATCCTCTCACTCTCCGAGATAGTGTTGAACAATCTAGTAAAACGCTCCGCTGCCCTTTCTCCTAGACACCTCCATACCTCCACCAGTATGTCATCAGCCCCAAATGCCTTTCCATACTTCATTCTCTTTAAAGCTTCTCTCAGTTCCCGCCTATTGATCCTTTTAGATCCCTGATTTACAAATTTTACATAGTCAAACTTTCCCTCTCTCATTTTCTTCATGTATGTTGCTCATAGCTGGCAACTTCTTCTTCGTTGTAGTTGCCTATTATGAACCAGCTTCCATCTGATGTTTATAGTTAAGTTGTGTCAACTTAAAAATGTATGCTGCTTAAGTATTTGATTATTTTTTGTTTGCATGACATTGTTTTCCTCACTAAATATTCAAGATAATCATTGGAAGTCAACCAGGAGCAAATTGGGAGTTGTCATTTTTTATACGATATAATCAAATCCACAAATAAACTTAAACATTTTTTAAACCTTTTGAGCTTATTTAAACTTCACGTAGGTTATTCAAGATGAACTCTCTTGTCATTCAGACTATACACACGACTGGTAGACAGCAGAACGAAATTATGTTTGGCATTTGGCTCCATAACTGAAAGAAAAAAAACACAAAAGTAAAGGGGCATTGACTGTTACAGATAAAAAGTTACAAAATAAACAGAAAAAATAAGCAGTCGGTAGATAAAATGACTGGGATTCTATACAGGTCAACCCTGATAAATTACACTATAATATGTATAAACGGGAATCTATTAAGTTGCACATGCTGTTAGATATAATTGCATATGATATGGTTTTATTGGGCTAGGAGATTTGCCCATGGTATGACTCTCAAATATTGTAGAAATGAAGAAAAAAAGAGAAAGAAAGTCCTAAAACCCAAACCAAAATAAATATAGCCAAAGACAAACCACGGCCGTTAAAATATTCCCCTCTGGACAGAATATGATTCAGACCCGGTCATTAAAATCTGACCCTGAGATGTACGTGAGGAGAATCACTACCCCTGACTACAACATCCATGATCCCACTGGACGCGCATGCGCATCAACAGCACTAGTAAACCGATGACATCACGGGCAGCCTGGACCAACCAGTCAGTGGAATCAGCTCCGTGCCGTCTGGACCGACTCTTTCTTTTTTTCTGCTGCTAGATTTTTTCTGGTTACCTGATGGACTTGAGGACACGGTTAACAAGTGACATGTTCATCTCGACGAGGTAAGAACACGTGCATTTACAAAGCGCAAATCGTACTATGAAGGTTGTGCTGAAGACATTACCACCGCGCAGAGCCGCACCGGACCGTCTGGCTGTTGCTGCCGACCTCCGTACCGGTGTGGCCATCGGTGCAAAGCCAGTGACGTTAGCGAAGTTTATTGAAGCTGTTTAGCGTCGTTCTCCGGGCTTCCTCGCAGAGATTGAAGGGGCGCAAACTCGGTCTAAACAGCAGGCAACATAAAGGAGTCCGGCGATATTTGCGTGTCTTTTGTAAATAGTTTTTGGTTTTGTCAGCTCGGCTGCGCGAGCTCCTCTGCGCGAGCTGACCTGTCCGGCCTCCGGTCCGGTGAAAGCCTCCAGGCTGCCCTCATTCACGACCCAGGGGCACCGAGAGCACCGGAGAGGTCTTTCTGCAAACCGTGGACGAGTTGAAAAGTCACAACAAACACCAGCAGCGAAGATGTCACGTTGTAACTTTAAAAAAAGGGGGTTGCTGTTCGGAACAATAGAATCTCAGTGAAGGGCAAATCCAAAAAAAATTGAAAGGGGAGCACCAGCCATATTTCCAAGTCAGGAGAAACTATTCTTGTTTAATTCGCTTTCATGGAGAAGGACACGGGGGGGAATCTCTTATTTTGTTTTTCTCGATTGATTGTTTTTAGATACGCTACCCTTTAGAGTGTTTTTGAAATATCTCAAATACACATGTTATATATTCTCACCCTGTTGCTATGCGTTTAACAAAAAGTAGGCAAAGAATACAACTCATAATAATCTGAATAACTGCCACTAATTTTGATGTTTTAGTTTAGTTTAGGTAATGGGACACCCCAAAAAGCAATACATAGGCATTTCAAAATACAAATACTCAGCTTTGACAAATACAATTTTTTTTAAATTTGATTTATTTGACCTTTATTTAACCAGGAAGTCAAAATACACAAAGAAATGTAAGAGATCCAGAGTAAAACTACAAAAAAAAACTATTTATACATTGTGACCTATCAGGATAAACAAGTACGAGTCTCCATCAGCACATTCTTTAGGATTTTTTTAGAATTTTCAATGGATATAAGTGAATCTAATTTTCCATCCTTGTGTTGTGGATGACTGGATATATTTATATTGGGTCACAGTGCGATAAAGCGATAGGTGGCGGAACATTGCACAGCTACCAACGCGTAAGAAAGATAGCGCAGACTCTTAGGTCGCCGAAATGTATTTCCTGTACCTGCGAACGATGAGAGAATAACATCTAGACAAACAAGAAAAGGCGTTTATGATGACAACTCATACTTACTTCATAATAAAAAGACAAATCTCAACGTTTCCAGGGTGAAAGTATTAATTAGTTTTACTTAATCTGATATTAAAGAAGCAACGTCCTCCTAGTGATGTCATAGAGATGGTGACATCACTACGGTGTACACAACACCCTGGGTGCGATGAACCCATTATTTGGAGGGGGGTTTCCCGCTGCGGCAACCGCGACAGCATTTTGACTCATTTTTTCCGGCTTTATTGTTGGAGTTTTTTAATTGAAGAGCTGAGAGCTTATCAGCTGATAATGGAATGACTGTAGTGACAAATATATTTGCACTAGTGATTTATCAGTGAGGCTGTAATCTGTAGGCACACAGGTCTAAAAACGCTTGCTGGCGTTTATCTCGACTTTACACTCGTGATTTCATTGGAACACTTAAGCACAACAACTTTGCACGTAACCCAAAGAAAGATATGTTGGAATTAAGGGGTTCATCATTTATTCATGTGTCCCGGTGCTCTGCCACTCTCCTCCTTGATTGATTTATTGAGTTCATGTTGCTCGGCCCTCCCTTGCTGCTACATTACCATTAGTTAAAGGTCAACCCCCCGGAGCCTAGAATAGACATCAGATGTTTCTTTTCTGAGTTATTATTCTCCTGCATCACTTTGCTGAGAAGCAGGGGCGGGCCCTGGGTTTTCCACCTGGGCATTTTGTGCTACACTCCAGCTATTTCGCCAAGCTTGAAGACTTTCACAGTGACGCTACAGAGTCAGGCTGCTGTCAGACTATGTAACCAGTCCAAGAGCTGGTCTCAGTGACAGATATAGACACTTCTGGCTGTAGATGAGTTGACTGATATATATATGTCTTTGACAAATAGAGATATTTCTTTTTCAATTTATGACGTTACTAATCTTTTTCCTATGTAAATTGTTATCTGTATGTATTTTGACTGTTAGTAACTTACTGTCTTAGAGAACACCAGTACGGTTCAGTTCCATTACAAGTTCCTTTTCCAGTGGCATGGAGGCCAGTCCTATTTCCCCAGTAAGTTTTAATTTGTTGAAAAAGGATATGAATGAAGCACCTTCCCCATTTGTATACAAACGCAGGACATGCTTACCTGAAGAACACGCCGAGGCCTAGCTAGCGTACCCTGGCACGTCAAAGAACCCTCCTTGAATGTCAACTTTAGAGTCTAATTGGTTAATAAATGACAGTCAACAAAATCATCTTAAATGTTTCAATCATCAATAATTACACAGCCATAACTCAATTAAATGCTAAAATTATAATAAAAAATATATAAATTCTGACAATGTCTGGGCCACAAAGACGGCCTCGCTGGCCCAGACGGCCCGCCACATGCTGGGAAGTGAATTTTCTGTAAGTTCTAAGTCAGTCATAGAACACAGCACCGAGATTATCGCTGAATAATCATTCCAGTGATAGACTTTCACTCACTTATGGGCATATCAAGAACGGCTCGCATTTCTTGGAATTAAAATGCTCTAAATCACCGAGGGGCCTGTACGTGCTTGTAATGGACTGCTGCCTTTTGAGACGGCTTACCGCTGCGTTGCGATCAGCAGACGTGTTTCCACAGTAAACATGGGAGAAGCCTTACATGATGCACCATGCTGTTATTTTGTCCACAGTGTTAATGTTCAGGCAGGGAGTTGGCTGCTCACAGATCAGCCTAGACAGGCCCTGACATTTCAATCATGTGTCTGGGTTTTTCCAAACAAGCGCACATTGCAGATGGTAGGCAGGAAGTGAATTATTCTGTACTGTGTACAAAGTCAGAGCAATGTTGAGATCAACTAAACATGTGAATTCATTAATTACATTTTTCTTTATGTCCTCAAAATGTGGTATCGCCCAGGGCTCTGTCCTTGGCCCCTTGCTCTTTAACATATACATGCTTAGGGTATTTAATGAATAGATGAGGTGTATTTTGATTAAACTACATCCTCATTTGACGATGGTTAGAGTTGCTTTGCTGCTAACATGTGCACCCATGCACCAGTATTCATGCGAATGTACTTGGTATACTCTAATATCACAACGTTGTATCGAGTGACTGAACTTCCACATTTCTTGTTTACGGTGCTTTCGGTCAGGAACGGTGAAACACACCAGTGAGTGTTTTTATCCAGCTGTGGTCACAAGTCCTCATTTTGTCTTCTTAGCTGACATTTCAGCACACAATAGACATTTCATGGAGCTTAGGGAGCTTGTTGCTGCGTCTTTCTTCAGCATATTGGCTTTTTTTTCTTCTTCTTCTTCTTCTTCCAGTCAGCTTTATGTCATGTCTTTCTTCACATGAACAGCCTTGGGCCGCAGAACATACCGCTTTGCTTTTGTCGGCGCTGGCCCTTTGTTGATGTTTTGTCTCGCCGTCCTCCTGTTGTCACAGATGCAAATGATGACAGAACTGACTGCAACACGGTGACTCAGTTTCAGTCGCTGCTCTTGTATCAGTTGAGCTTTTCAACTGTCCTGTGCTTCAATTCTTTGGTGTTCTTTGTAAATAGCTGGACAAACTTTCATCATGTTCAAGAAATCCCAACAATTCCAGTAATTCTTCCACTATTCACATTACAGTATGTCCCCGGATGGCTACGGCCAGCAGTAATTAGATATGTTAGTCATGCTTATGGTTCCACATGGGGTCCTTGAGCAAGACCCACAAACCCCGGCTCCCCGGGCGCTTCACACGAGCCGCCCACCGCTCCCTCGGGGATGGCTCAAATGCAGAAAATAAATTTCACAGAGTTGTTCTGTGTGTATGTATTGTGTAACACGTGGTAAATAAAGTAGGAATTATTACTATTATAAAACTTGAAAAAGCACTCGGAGCGCAATAGTAGCCTAGGTTACTCCCTTAATGTCTGAGTTATTGCCAGCCTCTAAATCTACCGACAACTCCAACAAACTCTCTGAGTGTCTCCGAAATATTCTCTAACCGCTCGTCACCTAAGCATTCCACTTCAGTGTCTCTGTTCAGCCCACAGAGCCCACTGCCCCACCAGAAAAAAGAAACATCAAAGGGAACAAAGGCAGCAGTAGCCACATTGTGAATCACATCTCCAATTATCATTATTATCATGTCTTTTTTTGTTGTTTTAAATGTTGTGAAACACGTACCGTCAGCCAAGTTTAATCCGCTCTAGGAAATGTCAAAACTGACGTCTTTGTAAAATGTCATGCAGATCCGTCCTGTAGTTATCACGTAAACCTGCTCAGGAACAACCAGTCTGACAAATTTACAAGGTTGAAAACGGAACCTTGTTGGCGGAGGCTGCGATGACATCAAAGTAGCCTACCCGTAAACAGTGGCGGCGTTCCTGCTGTACTGCTGTCTGTCATCACACACACTTCTGAAGAGCTCTTGAGGAGCTGAGTTAATGAACTGGGTGTTACGTTTCACACGAGTAGCAGGCGACGTGGGGTGGTGGGGAGGTGGGCGGCCTCCCCGGTTGGCTCATATTAAACACTGCAGGGAGAGTAGACCACAGCACCAACTGCAGTGGGGGGGTGGTGGTGGTGGTGGTGGGGGTGTTGACTAATTATTTTTCCAGTGGTGGGTGTCATTTAGGGGCTGCTGCCACACAGCTGAGCCCTTAGAGGCGCAGTATGTCAGCAGGGTGTGTGAATGTTGTCGGGGCATTAATGTGCCGAGTCAGGTGTCGGACCCCGGCCCTCTAATGGATGTTTGCCCGGAGAGAATAATAAAACTGTAAATCCCTATTTAAGATGTCAGATGTTATAATCGGCTCTCATTTTATCGTCGTCGGCCTTCTCATCATCACACAGACGACGTCGTAACTGTAAATCAGGCGCCGTGGAAAGCTATTTCACATGTATTATGTATGGGTCAGTGTGTTCTGTTCATTAACGTCAAGCATTTAGTGGATGTGGACTTGTATTATATGCACGTAGGGATTTATACCGTCAATAAAGACATGTTGTAGTATCAAGTATAAACACAGCTTATAGATTGATCCGTGATGCATGCGTCTCTGTTTCATTTCCTGATCCTGCCGACACCAGGTTTGACAGTGTGACCGACTTTATCCCCATAATTCTGACTTTAAATTCAGAATTGCCAAAAATAAAATTATAATGTAGCCCAATTCTGAGTTTAAAGTCCAAATTCTGAGTTTAAAGTCCAAAATTCTGAGTTTAAAGTCCAAAATTCTGAGTTTAAAGTCCAAATTCTGAGTTTAAAGTCCAAATTCTGAGTTTAAAGTAAGAATTCTGAAAACGAAGTCAGAATTCCTAGAATCCCAACCTTACAAATTATTCTCATAACCTCAAAACGACGTCAAATGGAGAAACACGTAGTCTGGCTGACGTCTGGAGACTGAATGAAAACTACGGATAGATAAAAATAAAATACGGATAAAAACGGAAAGATTACACGGAAAATACGGACGATTTAGAAATATTTATTATTTTTTCTGATATATATAATAATAATAATAATGATAATAATACATTTAATTTATAACGCACTTTAAATTAGGATCAAATCTCAAAGTGCTACAAGGTAAAAGCAGATAAAAGCATGAAAAAAATATATAATAATAATTATATAAAATGTATTTATTTTTTGCCAGATTTCCGTCTGAACTTTTAATTTCAATTTATATTAACCTGCTGGTTCTATCGTCCATTAATCATTGTCATGACCATAAATGTGATTTAACCAGACAATGAGATGATTTCCAGTTGCTGAGTGTTTTTCTGTGGACTGACCAGTTGTTCACCTCTTCTAGATAAGACCGTAACCGATGAAGACGATGATTGGTTTGAACACTCTTATCTTTTGTTCCTTGATCAGATCGCTTCCACTCTTTTAGATCTGGAGCAACTATTTTCTTTCTATTTCCTTGATGTTTGTATGAAAGAGGTGACATGAAAAGGCCCTCCGGGTCATCATTACATCCCCAGCTGCTCTTGTGCCGGGTCGGGGGCCTCATGTTCTCTGATCGGGCCCCTCTGTGTAGGATGCGTGGTGGATCCTGTGGGATAAACCGTGGCCCTGCAGCTATCTGCCGGCCCACAACAATAGGCCTGTATGACTGTTTGAATGTGCCATTCTTTGTCTGGTCTGCTTCACTTGGGCCAGACAATGGCTTCATTTTACATCCCTTCCCTACTGAGGCCTGCTGCGTTACCATGGCACCCCTGCCATGCCACACCCTGCCCCCAGTCTGGACCGGCTTTGCACTTGTCCCCCCTGTTGGGACAACCGGTCTGAGACAGCCATTGTCGACCAAACCTAAGACCCGACCTCACATTCTGAGGACTTCTACTGTGACTTTAACGTGTCATCCCGTTAGAATTAGAATTTCTTAAGTACTGTAAAACAGCGACTCATGTAGTAACCCATAACCTTAAGCTTGATGGAGATGTGCCAAACATTATAGTCACCTGACTAGAGTCACTCAACTCTGAGATCTAATGTCTGGACCCAGTTATCCACCTCAGCTGAACTGAGGACCACCGGTGTGAAACCCTTTAATGTCCTGCTCAACCGTTTGGTCCAACACATTTGCAGTCCTAATTTTTTATTTAAAAAGGTACCTAGCTTCACACTGTACTGAACCTAATCATGATATAACCCAAAAGCATGTATATCATAAACAATAAGGGGCCAAGGATTGAGCCCTGGGGGACACCACAGGTTAAAGGGGCCACCGATGAGGAGGCATTAACTATGGCTGTTTTTTTGGCATTTAATAGAATGTGAGGACCTACTGAACAGAATTATTTACCTTGATTCAACCAAAAAAAGTCTGAATAAGAGTCAAATCGTTTCTTGTTTTACCAAAACGGCTAAGAGACGTTATAATGAAGGTAGTAACGGTGAGTTAATCTTATTTCAACTGAGTATTCGTCATTTTGACGTTTAAAAACATGCTTGAGCAAAGAATTTATCATTTTATGTTAAATTTAGAGGGTGTAAGATATTAAATTAATAAATAAAATGAGAAATAAATAAATAAATTAGTTTCTTTAGCTTGGTATGTCTTTTAATGTCTATAATCCTTTAATAAGAACACTGAAACCTCCATATTATCAACTAAAGCACAAAAATGGAACTTTAGCAGTTTATACTCACCCAAGGCCACACACTGCTTGACCCCTCCCAAGACCGCCGACTCTTGACCTTGCTGATTGTTTCAGAGGTCAAAGGGCAGTGCACTCTGTTTCCAGCTCAACCACTCCGTGGCGGCTGATTTTTAATTAATGGACTTTAGGTCAACAGCTTTCAGACCTCCTGGCGAATAATGAATCCTACACAGCAAGTCATTCTCTCCGGGTATTTTATCAGCATTAAAATGTAACACAGCTTTGAGAAAAATCCTACTCAGTCACTGCACATGTTGTCCGCCGTCACGTCTCCGGTGCAGTTGTCATCGCCGCCAAGGACGTCCTGTTTCCTCTCCGGTGCTTTTGTCTGTTTTTCTTTGTTAGTTTGTGAGCAGGATCAGGAAAAAAACACTGGACGGATTTGCTTTTAATTTTTACCTAGAGGTGGTTTTGGAATATCCTGGAGGATGTTAAATTTCGGGGACGTAATGTGTTTCATGTGCTGAACAGAGATGCTGAAGTGAAAGGCGCAGGAGACAAGCAGCTACAGAGTATTTGAGAGATGTTCAGAGAGTTTGTTGGAGTTGTCGGTAGATTTAAAGGCTGGAAATAACGCAGACATCAACGGAGGAATGTGCGTGAATTTTTCCGTAACCTACGGTTCTGTTGGGCCTTGGTGGAGGTTTTATGCTGTGAGAGCTCTTTCCACTTTTACACTTTGATCCATATGAGTAAAATATCACAGATTAGCATAAGTCCCAGCAGGACTCCTAAAGTTAGGACACGGGCCTCCATCACGTGAGATGGGTGTAATCATCAGGTGTGTTGAGGTGTGGTTTGGCGGTCCAGACAGTTCCAGCACAGACTGATCTCCACCTTACCTCCAGGGAAACAAGCCTTGATCTGCAGCCTGTATGTTTTTAAAACTAGAACTGTATGACCTGTTGTTATATTTTGGGCCGATCTGAACTTGTTTCAGTCGATCCGTGGAGAAGGGCGCACGAGCAACGCTAATTCTGATGCCTGCTGAGATAGTTCCTTTTATTAGTCGTGTTCCAGGCTGATGTTTTATAAACCACACAAGTTATTCTGTGTTATCTGCAACAGCTTGTGTTACAAATCAGTGGAGGTGAAACTCTGGAGATGCTCTGATCCAGTCATCTAGCATCACAATTGGGCCCTTGTCAAAGTCTCTCTACCGCTTTTCCACCAAGCTAGTTCCAGGGCTACTTCGGAGCCAGAGCCTGACTTAACACCAGTTCTTTGTTTTTCTACAGCCTAAGCACCAGCTACTGGTGCCAGACAAGGGCTCTTGGGGTAAATACCCTTGCTGTCGGGGGCGAAAGCGTGGGCCAGCGTGGGCTGTCCAACGCTGTTCCAAATATCAGTTATCAGACTCCTTGATTTTTAATATCAATATTGACCCTAAAATTTGGGTCAATCGCTTCAATGTGAATGAACATTATTTCTCCCAGCTCGACTCAGCTATAAATAAGCCCTACCCGAATTATCTGAAACTGGGTCAGTGCGTCATGTGACCTGGTGTGTTTATAGATGCTTGCTTGGTTTCTCAGTGAAACTTTTTAATCACTTAATTTTTGACAGCTTTGTAGTTTTTTTTGCTTTATTTTTTTATGACTAGCCTGATCAATTGTAATTAACGAAGTTAGAAAGGGGCTGTTCGCTCGCCAGACTGAGATAATCACCACGACGAGCAACACAACTAATGACGTGTGGACGTCGGCCGCAAGAGTTTAGCTACGCAGGTCCAACAAAGGCATGTGGTTTCGTGCGTGTGTGTGTTTGTGTGTGTGCACGGATGTGGGGGAGTTCCATTACTGATATTCTGGTTGGAGAGGATGGAAGGGGGTTCTATGGATTAGTTGGGATTCATGTTTCGCCCTCGCTGGCCTCTATCTCCTCTGTCTAGGTCACATGATTCATGTTAATTCCCAAAAGCTCTGTTTGTAGGTTTTGATGGGAGTGGAAGCCCGCTATGATGTTTGTTTTGTTTAATTTTAGAGAACGGGTTCCAGCTGATTGGAAGCCAACATTCAGTTAGACGGTAATTCTTCGTGTAGACATCAGTTCAGGTCCCCACTTGCGTAGTTATGCTAATCGCAGCTCCATAACTGAAAGCAGACACGTGTACAACCACGCAAAGCTAACCTCCATGCACCGAACAACAATCTCAGCTCCTTGTCCTGTAAGTCAGCATTTGGGCTATAAAATACCAGAGTTCTAAACACTTCCTGTTCCTTTATCTCTATAGATGGAACTGATGAGCGTGGGAATATTTCAGAGTTCCTCTTCCTTCATTTGAAGCTGTTTTCTAACATCTAAAACATGCCGAAGCTCAGCAACAACTTTGACAATCACCAATTTGAAGCCTTTAGGGTGCATTTTTTTACGCTTCGGATGTACTCGGCGGACCGTCTCGTGTATTTCACGTGAATGTACAGAAGGCGACCTGCACCTCCATTGAATCATTTCCTCATTGTGAATAGGTCAGATGCAGACATGTTTCCTCTTCAGACACGAACCCAAGCGTGTGCAACAGGCCCCGAAACAGCCGACAGATATCAGATTCCGCCGCAGACTCGTCACAGAGCGAGTGCTTTCTCCTGCTCCCAACATGCCGCCCCGCCCTCCAGGAAGCAAAGTCGAGTTCTGACAAGTTGTCAAGCAAAAGAGCAAAGACACGAAAATAGTTAAGGCTTAATCTCTCATCGATCTTTTCATTCATAACTCGATTGCAAATGAGTCAACGCAAAAGTCCAAAGCAAAGAGGTATCAAGACTTTTGCACTTAGATGAATGGATGGATTGAGTTAGCTTCCTGTACTTCAGTAAAACTCCTAAACTGGGATGACCTTGTTTAGGACAAGATAATGTAATTTGCTTTTAATTCAGTTGGAGTCTCTGGAACCGGTAATGTCAGTCATGCACTTTATTATTAGATTGGTTTAATGTTAGATTGTTTTAAAAAAAGAAAAGGAAAAAAAAGCGCCTTCGTTTTATTTGTTGTTTTTTGTCGTGAGGAATTTTGTGATGAGATCTCATGGTAGAACCCTGCTTTCTTCACTCTTCTCTGGTACTTAACATTGGCAGACAGGAACCTTCCCCCTTCTGCCACCTTCCTCTGTTCAGGACCACGTCGTGTCCTGGTTTCCTTGGACAGGCTTTTAGGCTGCTGCTACGACGAGCAGGTTCCCACAGTATAACATATCTGTGCAAAAACATCACTGCAGAAAAGCCGTCAAAACAGCCCCGGAATTGGACCAAACCAGCTGCGTCAACAGCTCAATAGTCCTCAGGAATGATTATGTTACCGCTTTTAGTGGCACCCGTTAGCATCCGCATTGCTTCCTTCTCAGAGTTATGTAACCCGGTGCCACTCTTGTGATACTGAGGTGATCCACTAGAGCAACTGGATCAGTTCATTCAGTCCTCAAATACTTACATGAAGTGTCATTTGTGGCTGTTTTGTGTACTGAGTAAAGCCGGGCGTACATTGTACGATTGGAGTCCGATTCACGCTTGCTCATAAGCCTCAGGACCGCCGTCAGACGATCGGAAGGTTTTCAGATGTTTCAGAAATGTTGGTCAGTGGACTTGAGCATTTACATAGTCGAAGCAGAGTCTCTACTCGATCGGCTGACGTCAGCGCATTCTTTTCTTAGCACAAATTGGCTACAAAACATTTGGGTTGCCATGGCGGCACGACGAGTCGTGTGGATAAGAAATAATAAGTAGTCATGAAGTAGAAGGTGCAGTTTGTGGCTGGCGGCAACTGAACAGAAAGGATCAACAAGAAATATTTGCAGCTGTCAGAGCGATGCTAGCTCTCAAGTTAACACTCTAAACAGTCAAACGTAGCTCGCTTACCCACAATTCTCTCTGCTAGATAGACCAGACTTACGGTCCATGGCGTTCTGGACCCCGAGAGTCCAGATATTCATAGGTTTCAGCATACAGGATGGCACTAAATAGTCAAGAAAGCTATTTTTGTCTTGTAAGCATGTTGCTAGGAAAAAAAGAAAATTCAGCCTCGGCGCTTTCAAACTCAACTTTATTGACACTCACCATTAGCGACGACGGGCTGCAGGAGCCGGTGGGTCATACTGTGTGAACACTGCTTAATGCAACTTTCTACGCAGTGTTGTTTGTGCACTCGATAGCTAAGACGCCACGGGGCAAAAACTCAAAAACTGTCGTGTTGATCCGGTACAGCAGGTGTCCTTGTTAATGTCCCCAAACATATTTTATTTGCCGTCTTGTTTTTTGGTTTCTTTTGGCTTTGGGCTGCCCAGCTGTTTGATTCTCAGCACCTGTTCTTTGTTTTATATTTTGTTCTGGCTGATCTCACGTCAGGTTGTTTTTCCCCGCTAAGACTATAACACTCTCCGAGATAAGCAGCTTGTAACTCAGCCATGCAAGATGGCGGTTCACTGTACGCCTATGGCCTCTCTACAGACTTTGCCTCTGTGTCAGCCCTCACGTCCGTGTCGGCGGTCAAAGATGAGGCCGAGACCTCAGAGCTTTTCACAGAGTTAGTCTGCTGAACTGATTCTCACAGTTTCCAAGTGTGACATTAGCTAATAACCATGAAGGGCTTTGGAAGCCGTCTTCACTGTCGGAGCTGACCGGATAGTAATCGGATTAACGGTGATTTGTCTGTTTGTATGCTACCTCTGTGACACTCAGTGTCTCCCCCCCCCCCCTCCCTGTCTGTCTGTCTGCTTGAAACATTAACCACTGGTCCGTCGGTGCTGTTGGTCTGCCCTACATCTGGAGGGATCAGCCAGTTAAGCCACAGCCTTTTAACCTTCAAATGCTGTCAATCCGTTACGAGCACGTTAACCGCAGCTGCAGCCATTTGCTTCATAATATTTGTGCATCAGCGTCTCCCACTAATGGTAAAATCTGTTATCTGTGGGGCTCCTCAGGTTATTTTTTGTATTTTAACTTAAGATGTCAAATGAAAGTTTGAGGTTGACGATAGAAATACAACCGTAAACTATCTCCCTATCACTTGTGTGTCTTACTGAAATGTCCTGTCTTTTAATTGCAAGTCACTTAAAGTTTTAGTTCTAGTTGTAGGTTTAGTACATATCTATTTGAAATGTACTTTATGTGATGAGTGGCTCCTAGAAGAATAACCTCCAAATCAATATAGTCTTGTTATTCCTGGACAAATGAAGAAAGTAGAAAATCACTCAGAGCGTTCAAACCTCCACCAAAGGCTCAACAGAACCCAAGGTCCAGATTCCTTCATTAATGTCTGAGTTATTGCCAGCATCTAAATCTACCCACAACTCTTACAAACTTTCCGTGTATCTCTCTTAGCTCGTCTGCCGCACTTTCCAGTTCTGTGTCTCTGTTCAGCCCACTGAACCCCCCCACTTCATCCTCAAAGAAACATCAAAGTAATCCAATGCAGCATTAGCCACGTTCTAAATTCACTAATCCAAACGGCTTATTGTTGTATTTTATTTTAGATATTAAGTGTTGAATAACACGCGACTTCACTGACATTGAATGACCTCTAGGATATGCGAACACCTACCTCCGGGTTAAATGTCATGCAAATCCGTCCTGTGGTAAACAGACAAACGCTCAGGAGTGAAAACGGAACCTTTCTGTCGGTGGTAAAAACCTTTTAAAAAATGATTATATCCTCAGAAGTTCAGTTCGGCTCTTCCTAAGATTCTGAAACCAGTTTTTCCCAAATATATTTGTGGGAAAACAACAAGTTACTTAATAAACTTTTGCCACACCGGTATCGTTTACATGTAAGCCTCCATCATGGTAAATGTTTCGCCTGATCTATGGAACATCAACGGGCTTAGAAGATAACTGACTGTGCTCTGAGATTAGTCACGCAAATTGAGAACCTTGTGAACTAAAAGGTTGTACTATGATATGGTTGAGTTAGTTGGCCAGAAGGTGGGCTCACACGTCAGTAGAATCGGGCCTGTTTCATCCCGATTCAGCCTCCTGGCAATCGGGAAAGAAAACAAGTTTGGAACATTGATGATAATAGTTCAGATGTTTGCTGCCGGGTATCTGGAAATGTGAAGCTTTTACAGACCCTGTTTTAAAACGCCCCAATCTGCTCATGGACCACCCAGATCATTTCTAAACATCTTTGTATTTTAGGATTGAAAATGTGGATAATAACATTAGCAGTAATATTCCTGAACATTAGCCGGTGACGGAGACTCCGCGTGGAGCAACAATTAATATTTCAACCTTTCTGATGTTCTGATCTGATGTTAGCTTTCAGTCTGATGATAGCTAACATCAGACTGAAAGCTAACATCAGTTAGCATCCGCAGATCCTTCGCGTATATCCGATAACCCAAGAGATATACATAAAGTGGATCATTTTCAAATTTTTTACCCACGTACACCTTAGTTCGAGGAAGAACGTTGCTGATTTAATAAAAATATGGGGGAGGAATATTAGGGGGAGCTTTTATTTTTATTTATTTTTAACAAAAAACGCTTTTTTCCAGACATAACTCAAAAGATATCTCATGTATAATTTTCCAATTCCATACCATCATAAACCTTAGTGTAAGGAAGAAGTAGATTGATTTTGGGAAAGGTGGGTTTTATAGTTCCATCACTAGGGGGAGTTTTATCTCTGAAAGTTTTCGGGCCATAATTTCTTAACCATTGGACCCATTTAATCCGAATTTGGTGCATAACAATCAAGTCAAGGATTTATCTTGGCTTTCTCTTCTTTATGTTGTGTTTTAGTCTAAAAGTTTATATTTTACCCACTAGTGGAAACTTGCTTTACGAAAAACACTGTTTTATTTATACTTAAGACAGTAGGGAAAAGATAATCTTAACGATCCGTTTAGATTGTTAAACTCTTGTAGTTTGAGCTCGGCCCAAAGTTGTGCTACCTGCAATGTGGCTTTTGCACGTGGACGATTTACAGTGTACCTATATTATATGTATTGTTTTTCAACATATAGCAAGTAAGAGCTAACAATCAGCATGGGATAATCTGAATCTAGAAAGTTGTTAGTAACTAAAGTCATCAAATAAATGTAGGGGATCTGCTTGAAGGTTTTGCCCGTTTTTTTCTCGCCATTGTCGCCAAGTTCTTGCTTACGGAGGAATTTGTTGGGTCTGTGTAGATAATTATATAAAGAGTTTGTCTAGACCTGCTCTTTCTGGAAAGCACCTTGAGACAACTGTTGTTGTGAATTGGCGCTGTATAAATGAAGATTGATTGATTGGGTATCGTAGGTACTTACTTTCCATCACAGGTTATTCAAAAACGTAATAAAATGTTCATTTTTCCAGCTTATGTTTCTCGTTTGTTACTATTGGCTTTTTCTCTCCTTGATTACCGATAGAAACTGGATCCATTAGGTAAAAAAAATCATAACTCAAAATATCCCATTCCTACCATTATGTTCAGTGTTACATGTTAAACTTAGAGGTTGCCATATATGTTCATTTATAGAAACCCATTAAACCTGTTTCTCTCACAAACATGGTTCCTTTTAGCCCAACATCTAATGTGTGAGCGTTCCATTTTGCTTTCAAGAGGTTAGTGGATGCCGAATCTGGGATGGACTTCTCTATTCTGGAGGGTAATTACATGCCTTCAAGAGGGTGGGTAGCGGCCAGAAGGACCCTTTCTAAACCTGGCATTTAATTTGTGATAGTTAGGGTATCCTGCGAGGGAAGGGCCGCATAAGTGGAATTTATAGATATAGCCCCACCCTGAATGAAACATATGTTTCCCTCCACCACATGACACAAGCCATAATATAATGTTCCCCCTTCACACATTCCTTCACAGCAGTCTGAGGAGCTGTCACTCATGATTCTACTGAGGATACACGTACTTATCATGAGCGTGAAGCAGAACTTTCTGTTCAGTGTCACAGCCTGGGCATAATGAAGTGTCTCGCTTCAGAACCGTCTTGATCTTGTATTTGACGCTTTGATGTCCTCGCCGTTTTTTACCTCCTTTGGCTATTAATAAATTCAATACCTTAGACTCTTTAAATTAACCATAAAATGACAAATCTTATGGTCAAGCAGGATTTTGAACAGTAGAACAAAAAGAGGAATTTTGTATTTCATGGAATATAGTCAATTTCAGTTAGATTAGCGCAACATTATTACATTCATAAAAAAGTTGATATTGATATTTGGTTAAATAAGTAACATAATTCTGTTAGTAAGTCCTCACATGTTTTAAACGTCCATAAATCCTTCATATTGAATAGGACTCATTCAATCGCCACGGTTACCCCCCCTTCCTCGTTACCCCCTTCTACTTGTGGTGCCCCTCAGGGCTCTGTTTTTCGCCCCTTGCATTTAAGAATATGCATTTTACCACCGGATCATATTGTAAACATGTGTTCAACCAAACAGTGGAGCAGGACATTAAAGTGTTTAAATGAACACAAAGTTCTGAATGCAGAATCATTAACAATTATACGATACGACTTTGTTGGAATTTCCTTTTAAACCAGAATAAACTGTCAGTTGTCTAATTATTGCTGCTGAAATTCTCAGGTTTATCTACAGCCTGCATGAATCAGATCTCCATGTTCCCTCGTGGCGCTGATCATGTACTGCAGACTGTCAAATATGGCGCCCCAGAGGCAAAAATTCTGACTGCAGTTGTATCTTGTATGGCTTTAAAACAATGCTTTCCTTCTATCTTTACATGTTACTTGGCCTGTTGTTGAAGACAAATCTTGTCCTGTGATCATTTGAGGAGTGAGCCTTACTGCTGCTTCATAGCCAGAAGGTTCCGGGTTTGAATCCAGTTTTGGGGCCCCCCCCCCCAGGTCTGAGGGGGTTCTCTAAGGGGTGCTCCTGCTTCCTCCCACAAAAACATGCAGCATAGATGAATTGGTGACTCTAAAGTGTCTGTAGGAGTGAATGTTAGCATGAACGTTGGTCTGTCTCCATGGTTACGTTCACACTGCAGGACAAATCTGACCCAGGTCTGATTTATTATTTTTTTGCTCCTATGTGACTTTTTCAAGTCAGTGTGAGGGAACCACCTGCAATCTGATCCTCTCCCGTTCCGATATGGGCCACTTCCATATGTGGTCCTAAATCGGACACAGCTCCAATTTTTTTGCAACGCGACCTCAGTCTGAACCGACATATTGGAATTCATGCGACTTCGACTGAGACGTTTGTGAGTCGCTTTTCACATGAAAATATCACTATAAACGCTTCAAACATCACTGTCAACACTTTTACTGCAAAGATTAGTGTTCAACTTACTTCGGTTGCTTCCAACTTGCTCACTTATTGACGGTGTGCCGTCCCCTGCGACCCTGAACAGGATAGTCCGTTATGGATAATTCATTAATTAATGATTTAATTCTTTAACTGGAGGAGTCTCAGTTATATTTATTTGATTATATGGGTTCATCACAGACTGATCTGTTATGATGGAGAAGCACCCGTCAGGCTCGGGTTCCAGTCCCATCCCAGAATCCTTCTGAACAGATACTCTCACACAGTTTTATACGTATGAGGTCATTGACATTTGTCCTCGCCTCGGGCATGACCCAGTTGTCTTGCACCCTCAGACAGAACAGTACACACATCATGTGTCCGACAAAAGGAAATACTTCAAAAACAAGTTGGCTAGAGGGAAGATGTTCATTTCCCTATCACTTGTTTTCAACAAATTCCAAAATCGGAGAAGGCCTACAGAGTTCCAACGGTCAAAACTGAGTTTGTCTGCCTGTATTTGTTTAATAATTAACAGAAAAGTTCCTGCAAATGCAGTCCTTGTGGCTTCAGCTTCTGAGCGGCTGCATTAAAGGAAAATATTTCAGATTATTCAAGAAAACTCTTATAGTACTGTCTGATATTGCGGGCCTTTGTGTAGTAGTAGCCTGGAGATCCTTGTGAGGTTTCCTGAAAACCCTCTGTGGATAAAAATCTTTTTAAGTGTCCCCGTCCATTACGTATGTTACACGTATTTCCTGTTGTACCTGGGGGCTTTGAGGTCAGCACAACATCAGTCCTGACTTCTATTGACGCGGATGATCCGTCCCACCAGAACAGGAGCCGTCTGTGAGCATCAGGACTCGTCTGTTATTCCAGCTGCATGACATTCTTTATAGAGGCAACTAGCGAACCGTTATCCACGGCTCGCCTCTCTTTTCTGCCACGACCGCCCTGTGGAGATAAACCGTTTCACATAATCTCGGATCAAAAGAGTGCACTGTGCCGGCACAATCGGAAATCAAGTTCAGCGGAATGTTACTGTGCTTTTGAAGATCATACGACGCGAATAATATCACATCAGCTGCCTCTTCCTGATTATGAAAATAGCAGGAAGCTTTTTGAACACATTGTTTCACAGGTTTAGAAACCCAAATATGCCGAGCAACATTCTGGTGTTGAGGAAGCTGCTTTTCTTGTGGCTTTAAGGTTGAAAATGTCTAATTCCCTCATTGACTCGTAGAAAAATGATTACACCTTTAGGGCTGGGCGGTTCTGGCTAAAATTACAATCATGATTTTATTGCTGGATAATTGAGATTAAAAAAAATTATTCACCAACTATGATACACGATGTTAGCTCTCCAGCCTTCAGAGATAGATATAATGCTAGCTCACTTAGCTTAGCTTTGCTCTGGGCCCCTGGTTGGGAACAAAACCTGGCCCGGACTAACTCTGAAGCAGGGAATGGGCACTTTTTCTTTTTTACATACAACCAGAATAAGACATATCTTACCCCTAAATGGATCCAAGTGACAGAAAACATACAGTACCAGCAGGACCGAAGTTCCCCAACAACAACCTACAACATCATAATCCTGTAATCTCACCACGACACATCTACACAATACCCGTAAGGCCACCCTCTTAAAGGGCCTGGCTCATGAAGGCGGGTTGAAACACAAACTGAGGGCATGGATTTACACATAGCTCTTTTCTCCCCTCATGTGACACGGTCGAGGACTTTGTGGTGATAGTTAAGGTGAATTTATACATCTACGGTTCTACTACTCAATGTGAATGTTTGGACTTTCATCTTCACCTCTGAATCCAAAAAACTTGCACACACCTCACAATGAGAGGCTTTTCTTCAGCAGAAGCTCAGTGTTGAGGCGGGGTCTTCCTCTGGATTAATAATTAAGTATATTCTCTCTCACACGGACAGACAGCTTTTCTCCTTTGATCTTTCTTCGTCATGCTCAACTTTCAGTTTCGTTTCTGCACCTTAGCGTCACGTGATCTAACACTGCACTCTCATTGGCTGAGTCAGTAAATTAGTCGCTAGCTTTGCTGCAGTTAATTCTATGTGTCATAACGCTGCTGAGTCATTGTACTTCAGAAAAAATATCGCAGATACATCGGAATCGAGATTGCAATCTTTTTACGGTTAATCGCCCACGCCCCAGAACCTTTCTTCTTGTTTTGTGTCAAACCTAGAGAAATAAGTTCTGTTAATTTAGGTCCCCTGTCAATAGATTCCTTGAGATTCAGAAGTCGTTTGTACACAGAGATCATGTAAAAGATCCGCAATGAAGACCCGCCTTTGTAAGTTTACACTGAACTAAACAACCACGGCGAAACGCTGCTTTTAGAGAGCATGCTGGCATTCAGCGCTGCGGCGCCGGCGGCTAGATTGAT
This sequence comes from Lophius americanus, assembly GCA_037951165.1. NCBI lineage: Eukaryota > Metazoa > Chordata > Actinopteri > Lophiiformes > Lophiidae > Lophius > Lophius americanus. Next base: position 111,846 of record JBBDHG010000459.1, read on the forward strand.
GTTTTACAGATACGAAAGAAATATCCTGGCAACAAGCAATGATTTGTCTTTCCTGTTCTCTGCTCAGAGCGTATGAATCTCCCGGATCTGGTGCTGTCTTTCCAACTTCAAGTCGACTTGGGTTGATTTTCCTCTTCTTCAAGTTAGCGTCTAGCTGCTTTCAAGTCCTCCGGTTGTGGGTCTTGTACATAATCAATATCAATAGCTGTGCAGCGTTTACTGATTTTAGTGAGAATAGAGCATGACCAGCCGATTAAAATTTATTGTTTTCTTAAATGTTCCTCGGGGTGATATAATTTACAGGTGTCTGATAAAGTTTGTGTACCGAATGTTTTCAGGGTTGTTCCCCCGCGGCTTATTTTCTCCTTCCTCATGTTACAAATTGCGAGCGCTTGTGTTTTCCTCGGCCGACGGATCAATTGGTGCCCCTCTAGTAGCTTCACTCGCCGACTGCTCAGATTTGGAAGAGCAACAAACCGTATTCTGATGCTGAACAATGAGGAACAATAAATCGATTCAGGCTATGCAGCTTGAGGAAGAAAGTCGGCCTACGTTTATAGATGTGAAAATCAATAATACCCACACTACCTTTTCGACAGTGAAGACCACTCTAGTCGGTACTGACAATTGCTGACGACTCATTCATTTGTGATTCCATTATGGTGAAAAGTGTGCGCCCGGGGAATTCTTGGCGAGTAGTGTGAACACAAGTCTCAGTTTCAGGCCATGTGATACTCTTTTGTTTGTCCGACACGTCTCATGACCAGGCTGTTGAGACAAAGCTGTGCTGAATGACCGAATATCCAAGAAAACCTCCGTGGCATTTTGTTTGTAACGTATCCTCGTGTAGTTCCTGACTCACCTCTGAAGAGCAGGAGGGTCATCACTTCTACGTGACACTTATCTTATTAACACCTGCTTCCAAACCTGTAGGGCCTGATTCAGGTGAAAAACTTCTCTTATCTCATTGTCTTTCTCTCCTGCTGTGTTAACAGGGTTTGACTGAGATGTAATAGTTTTGGGGGATGTAGTTTTACGAGTGACCACAGAGTTGAATCAACTTCTTTTTTTCCCCCGTCCCCTCATATCTTTGGATTTGATAAGAAACATCATTTACTTAAATGGCAAATATTTATTTAAATGCTCCACGCATTCCTTGAAACGGAAAACTTAATTTCATGTAAATTATTTTCCACGAGGTCCTGATTCAAAACAATAAGTTCCTAAAATTCAATAATTGATATGATGGATAAACAAAAGTACATATGGATTGATACGCCTGTAATATAGACCCAACCGTCTACTCTATCTACTGAGATCATCTAGATCGCAGATTGTCCTCAAATAGACTCTTAGAGAAAATGAAGAATAGAAATAGACTGAGTTTTAACAGCAGTTGTGTGTCGTGGGTTTTTTTATGTTTCGCCAGTGTGACTTCACTTATTGACTGAAATCACATTATTGCTTTACTGCGTCTTTGATGTCAAGTCCGGCAGTAAAAAAATTACAAAACAAAAGATGTTGTGTACTATTCTGTCAAACTAAATATTCTTTTATGAGCCGTTTCACAGAAACCCCAACCCCTCACACACTTCCACTACACAAACTGGTGTTTTTTCCACTACAGGAAAACATGACTGTGTTGGAATGAAGGAATGTTTATGGATGCGAGTCGGTCATTAGACACTCAGGAGTGTTTCTGCTTCAAACCTTGCCGGAGTGTCTGAGATTGTTTGGATTACCATCCTGTGGAAGCTTTCTTTGTCTCTTGTCTTTAACTGTTGTCTAACTGCTGGGATGGAAGACGTACGGCTTCTTAAGGGTTTAACGCAGCAACTGGAAGGAATTAAAGTGCTTTTAATGGGGCTTTATCACTTCGGTAGTCTCATCACACTTTCACCGCCTCCCCTCGCACTCCTGCATTTACACCACATCCGCTTTACACCTTGGCTGTGTTTCCCTCCCGCAGCTCTCCAAACAAACCCTCTGCAAACAAACCAAGTAGTCCGAAGTCAGTACAGGGCGGAGGGGTGGAGGGGAGCTGGGCGGTGGCCACAGCTCGTCTGCATCCTATTAGGTTTGGGAGTGTAAAATAGGGGTGTGGCCTGGAACCAGTAACATCTGTGCCTGTCCCCTCTGCCCCCACAGCGTTCTGCTGAGAGAAGGGAGGCAGAGAGAAGGAGGCGAGGGAGGGAGAGGATACGCCGAGGTTAAGTTCTCACCGGCAGCTGCTGGCTGTCTGCAAAGATCTCAAACGGCAGCTAGCGCTATAGGCGACTTTGTCCCTTAAATGCCCCGGCGCCATCGGAGAAGAGCGGTCTTCATCTCGCTGGGATTTTCCTGACAGGGAGTCGACACCGAGCACACAAACTCCAACCTGCGTGGATTAAACACACCTTGCACAGGAAATGCTCCGCTGCCCGTTGTGTACAAGGATTGTTATTTCTGTCAACAGTGCAGAAAGCGTGATTCTGCAGTGAGCGGGGGATATAAAGGGAATGCTCCGAGCGCAGCGGCGGCTAGCTCACTCCTGGACGGGGTAAGATGAGCTCAATGAATTTGCCTGGTTTACCCTGTAATCAAATGAGTGCAGGAGCCGGCTATCTGCTGATTGGAATGTGTGTGTGTGTGTGTGTGTGTGTGTGTGTGTGTGTGTGTGTGTGTGTGTGTGTGTGTGTGTGTGTGTGTGTGTGTGTGTGTGTGTGAGTGTGTGGACGGCATGTGACCAGTAGATAGTCAGAGGCTATCGATGTCTGTGCCTGTGTGCATGAGGGGAGTCACGGTTGCCGGTTTACTTTATCACTCCTCAGGATACAGGCTGGATTCCTCTAACCAAGATTGTGTCATGTCGGTCTAATTAGGAGGTGTCGGGTTGGGAAACAGTGTTGCCGTAGCAACCGGGGGAGGGGATGACGACGGGATGCTCTGCGAGGGCCCCCCGGGGCTGATTTTGTGCTGAAGGATTTGTCCTGTATGCACGGGGAATGCCCTATAATGACAAGGCTCATCTGGAGATGGGGTGAGGTGGTGGCAGAAATATGTCCGACACACACACAAACACACAAACACACACACACACACACCCGCGCGCACACACAGATGTACGGTAGGCTACAGGCTTTCGCCTCCCACTAGCTTCTCTGTGTGGTTTGGCGAACGCAGCCCGTTATCAGTGTGGAGTGAGTGAGTGAGAGCGAGCGAGCATGGCATACTTTTTTCCATGATGAGGGCGGAGGGTAGATAATCAAGTGGACCAGAAGGACACCTTCATCAAGGAGGGATTCTGTAATGTCACTGGACGTGCTTCTCACCTCCCGTCGCTCCGCTGCTCCCTGGAGACTGTGCATACTCTACATCACATGCAGGTATGGACGGGTGTGCTGGGAAGGACCCACAGCCGCTCTTTGTAACCGTGCAGGATTTCATGCTGCCTCTTAGCGATGCTGAGCGAGATTTTACTATGTAATTCGCATTGCTTTTGTTATTTGCTTTTATGTGCCGAATTAGAGGTAATGTTATGTTCTCCCATACAAACAACCATGGCAGATTAAAAAGGAAGGGAAACGTGCGGTGGAAGGGGCTTACATTAAATAAACCAACCACCCAGCTTGCACCCATCACCCACCGCTCGGGTTACCATAGCAACTGAGGAAGAGGTAGGGATTTTTAAAGGACCGGCTGCTGACCAGGGTGTCCTAGAGGAGATTAGAGCGCTCTCCGCACCCCATTATCGATGAAATGAGAGGTTATTTGTTTAACTACTTGTGATGAGTATTGGACTGAGCCCAGCTGCGGCGCACATGTCAGTGTTTACCGTTCCTTCGGGAACACAGAGGAGGAGGAGGAGGGAGGGGGGGTCATGATGATGATTGCTTGATGATTGTCTCAGTCATCAAATCTTATCTCTGAACTCACCAGAGCACGACTCTTTGGTGGTAGCATGCTAGATGTCCCTCTAGCCAGCAGCACTTTCCGGCTCCTGCTGTGGGATCCTGTGGTATTCTCAGGGTCTGTTTACACAACAAACATTTTTCACATTAAACACTGAACTTTGCCTTTTTGTTGGTACCACAACAGTGTTTTCCAGGCCCTGAAAAGGAGTCCGATTTCAGCTTAACAGCCAGGTACGGACAGAACAACAGGAAATACAATGTCAGACTATCCAATGTTGCTTGACTCTGTAGAGTTTATTAAATCCATTCCAGCCAGCTGTAAATGCTGGAATTTGCTGTGATGTGCAGGGAGGATCATCTTCACTTCCTACTCCGTCTTTATCAGTGTTGTGGATTTATGAAAGTTTCATAAAGTCACAATGTGAACTTCTCAAAAAGGCAAAGAAAAAAACATTCTGTGTTTAACTGAAACAGCCTTGTGTAAATGGGGCTTCAGGCCAGATTAAATATGTAATCCCACCAGTGGTGCTGGGTCCAGCCAGGGGCCTCCTCTATTTATTTAACTCCATTTTACTTTTCAAGATATGTCGTTTACCGCTGGATGGCGACTAGACTCACTATACTGGATGGATTTGTAATCGACATGGAGAGTGGGGGCGACATTGCAGATGACCCCCTTCATCAACATTTGTGATTCGATCCCCCTGGTCCCCCGGGTTATTGAGAATAAAATCGGCTCCAAAATGCACTGGATGCATGTCATCACAGAATCTTTAGTTGGAACACAAACCAGCAGATGGTAGGAGCGTGACGGGACATGACGTAGTATTTTTCTAAGGACAGTTCTCAGGCTCACATGTTTAGTTCAGAATATTGATGGAACCCAAACATGCGGACCAGCGCACTGAAACATACCCTTCCAGTTAGGTTGAGTGTTTTGGTACCATTATTATTGAAGCTCACCTTCTAATAGTAGAAAGATTCATTATTGCCAGCCTCTAAATCTTCCGACAACTCCAACAAACTCTCTTGAGGATTTCCCAAATTCTCTGTAGCAGCTTGTCTGGTGCCCCTTCCACTTCAGCGTCTCTGTTCAGCCCACTGAGTATCCAGCTCCACGGCCAAAGAAACATCAAAGGCAGCAATAGCCACATTGTGACGTCACTCCTCCAAATGGCTTATTATTATATTTTATTTTATTTGAATTGCCGTGAAACTCTCAACATCCCCAGAATGTAATCACGAGTAATATACGCTCCTTTTTTTTTTGTTGCAGATCTTTCCTAGTTATGCTGTAACTGGATGAGACCTACCTTTTATTTCCTTACTGTGTTTATAAACTAAAAAGTTCTTTTTTTTTTCTTCACTTTTTTGGAAAACAACCAACAAAGTGAACCTGAGGCTGGAACCCTTTCAAAGGATATGGTCGTACGTTTTAACGGTTTCCCTCTTTGCCCCGAGTCTAACCTCCACTTGTAGTGTTGACCCGAGGAAGAATGCTTACATGGGAAGAGTGGGGGGTTGGAGTGTTTGTCTGCAGAACAAGTTTGACAGCCTTGCCTGCGAGAGCAGCAGCTTTTAGCGTGTTTTAAACTCCGTCCTCCCTGCATTTCAACCGCGTCCTCCCCATTCCTTAATACGCTTATTTTTTTTGGCTTTGCACTATTATTCATTCACATAAAAATAAAAGGGGGAATGCCACTGAATTCCTCATTAAAGCATGGAACCGTTGGTTGCGTTTTTAGACAGCTTGCGTCTAATAGCTCGTAAAAAAGCCTTTTGCTTTTCCGTCTGTTATCTGAACACGAGCAATAACCGGATCAAAACCAAACAGATTTGTTTAAAACATCCAGTATCTTTATGGATCAGAGTGATGTTTTCCTCATTCTCCGCAGAACTCCCCAGTGGTTCAGCAAATCAGGAAGCAGTAACGCACCATAAAGTAGAGTCACCAGTGGAAGTATCTTTCCGAGGCAACAAAACATCAGCTGGCAAACATTTGTTTTGTTTGTTTTTAATCACATGGCTTTATCTTTCTCTCCTGTTTGCTTTTGACTTGATTATTCAACGTCAACTGTCTGGGAACTGATGCAGGAGTTTGTTTTGCACTAATCAATTTTCGCTATCTCCTGTTAGATGTGCATGTGACCTAGAGGCTGCGTAAGCCTGAAAATATACATTTTGAGTGAGCGAGGCCCTGCTGGGGTTCAGGTCTGAGGTCTATGTTGAGTCAAGCCACAGACTTATCTATGCACGTGTGGAATGTAGCCTCGACACAACTACTGTGTGCCCACAGCCGTCCACTCATGCCTGTATTTGGGACTATATTCAGGACCTAATGAGGAAGGAAGTGGAAGACAATTAGATATCCTTCTGTGACGCGTTAACAGGGCTCCCTGCTTTCACTCACAACAGATACTGCATATATGAGAAATGGTGTCTGGGTGTAGCTAACAGCCGACCGGAACGATATGGTGCCTCGCCAAAGAGGCCATGTTTTCTCTCCTGTGCTTTTGTCTTTATGCTTATTTGTCTGTTTTGTTTTTGAGAAGGATTACAGAAAAACTAAAGGATGGATTTGCATGAAATTTTACCCAGAGGTAAATTTTAACATATCCTAGAGGTGGTTTCCTAGATTCTGGTGGTGCTACTTGTTTTGCAGCACTTAAAATGAAATCCAAAAAATAATAAGCAGTTTGGAGGAGTGACATCACTATGTGGCTATTGCTGCCTTTGTTCCTTTGATTACTTTGATGTTCACTTGGGGGGAGGAGCTGGGGACCTAGTGGGCTGAACGGAGACGCTGAAGTGGAATGCGCTAGGAGACAAACATCTACAGAGTATTGAGAGATACTCAGAGAGTTTGTTGGAGTTGTTGGTAGATTTAGAGGCTGGCAGTAACTCAGAGATTAACTGAGAAATCTATTAGCCTCATTTTGATGTGATCGTTGATCGGCCGAGCAGCCTCAGTACAGCCTATTCTGTGCCGGTTACACGTACACACACACCAAGCATGAGCTACCATGGCTACAGACATCCTACCAGCCTCGAAATCTTTCAATGTGAATGAAGAAAACACAAAGCTGGCAGTTTATAACGACATTTAGAACAAAATTAATCACCCAGAGGAACATGACGTTAGCAGAACGGCTAAAACTAGCGAGAGCGCAGAGCCAGCCACGAGCCGGCTGTATGTGCGTATGTGACGATAATGGTTTTCAAACTTTCAAGAATAAAAAATCGGCGGGTCAGACTTAAGATGATTGTTTTGTTTATTTTTTCATTTTCCCCTTGTTTTTTTTTATTGCACTGCCAGAAGAAATATTGTTTTAGCAATGCAGCTGTTGCCCCCTTTTTTCTAAATGAACAAACTGTATATCATTCTGCACATCAGCACGTCATCATAGAAGCTGGAACAACCACCACACCAAAAGAATCGCATTACTTTCCAGCATATGCTTAAAAACCGCAGCACCCAGTAACTTAGTCACTATCCACTGTCACCACTTCAAAGTCTTACAAGATCCAAACTTTTTTGACCTGCAGCCATGGAAACAAGCTTAAAAAAAAAGTATCAGCTGTTTGAAGAACTGCTTCCTTTGTGCGTCTCTGCTCTGCTGCGTGTTTCTCTGCTCTCTCCCTGTATGGTGATCCTGTAATCTGAGAGCCACTTCAGCACCATTCCCTACGCCATGTGACATAAACGCACCAGAAGCGGGGCCTTTATCGCAACTTTCGACACACAATCCCGTAGCGTGGATGCGCGTGAGGACGCGAGCGTCAGGGCGGACCACTTCTGCTGCTGGGAGACTTTCAACCCGAGCACAGGTCTGACGTTGGCCTGTTGTCGGACTGGCTGCTGCTGAGAAGAGATTGGTCTTAATCTCCTTCTAACCTGCCAGTCAGCGTTTCTATCACGGCCCCGTTATTTTCTGATGTAAGTCCAAGTCTGCCTGAGTTTACTCATTATGTACTTGGAGGGCCATTAAGCAATCGACAGAATGAGTGTTTTTGTATGCTGTCCAGCTGAGCGAGACAATGGGTCAGCACTGTTCCATTTGTACCCAAGAACCAGAGGGAGTTACACAATGTTAAACGGCGTCTCCACACGGAACACACGTCAAACAGCCGCCGGATTTTAAAGATGTGCGATTTGTTAAATAGGTCATTTCAGTTTACCCTCATTTAGGAGGCACGGATGTTGCCTCTGAGAAAGACCTGATGGACTTTTGAGCTTTTTTGTATTTTGAAAAATGCTAAATATTGAGCATCGTCGAGAATTGCTCATTGTTTCATTGTTACTGTTGTGCATTTTGTGGTGGAGTCAAAACAGTTTTGAGTTTCACGGTTAAGCATGCCCTGCCTGTACAATGGTTTGATTTTCAGCCAGGCATCTCCAGGCTTAGGCCGCGTGTTTTCGATGAAAGCACCAGCACCGGCCCTCACTGTGTGACTCCTGAGCCCTTTTGTTTGCAGCTGTCCAGCCCTGATCCAAAATAAATTACAAAATGTAGTGTGCAACAGTTGAAGTTTTTTTTTTTTTTTTTTTGAAAGTAGGCTGCAATCCCCAAACCCCATTTTTATTTCATCTGGGCTTTTTTGAAAAACACAGAGCACACATTTATACTCTGTAGTTTTCAGCATGAATGCAGTAGTGTTTAGCAGCACTTCCGGCATCGTTCATAGGCTCCTCCTCAATAATGCTATATAGATGGTTATGGAATCTCATTCTGATCCATCTAAAATCCTCGATCAGAAAAGAAGATTGAATCTCTATGTGCCAAATGCCTCCTTGGTCCGCCCTGGCATCGCTGCAGCTAAACTCTCATGAAAGGTTAGATTTAGGTTTAGTGTAACTCTTAGTATAACAAGCTGATAAACTGCAATAAAGCAATTGTGTTGGCGCAAATAAAGCAATTGTGTTGGCGCAGGTCAGAGTAAAGATATTGACTAAAGATGCACCGATCGCAATTGTCTTGGCCAATCACCGATTTTTCTTAAGTCCTACCGGCCGATTACAATTATTTCCCTTTAAAGTTTAAAAGTCATAATGAGTAATGTATTATAAGTGCTTCCTACTCTGAAGGATCCAGGTGGAAGTTACAATTCAGTGTATTCTGACCTGTTGAAATGAATGTACCCTCCGTCCTCCCCGCCGTGAATTCTTTTAACCAACTGTACGACATTTCAAGCGAAAATAAAACTTTGTACGCCTGGTTCAGTCCAGTATATGTTATATGTTGGCTTTGTTCAAGGACTGCAGGGCTTGTGGCTGGCTCTGAGCTCCCGTTAGCTTTAGCCGCTCTGCTAAAGATAGCGTCACTTATTATGTTCCTCAAGGTGATTCATTTTGAAGTGCGTTCTTAAGTTCGTTGTGCCGAACGTTCTCGGGGTTGAACAGAACCTCTGTTTTTCTTGGTGATGTTACAAATTGGGAGTTTTGTGGTTTACTGTCGGGATGTTTGGAGCCGTGGTCGCTCATGCTAGGTGTGCGTGTACGTCGCATCCGTGCAACCGACCTCAAGTGAGGCTTAAAGTAGGCCGACCGGTGCACCTTTAGTTCTAACTCCTTGTACGCTGCCCGCCCAATGCAGAACTGTTGTGCTTTCATTGTGCCTTGCCATATTGTACAAGGCTGAGAAGGCATGAGGACAAGAAGAGAGAGGGGTGTGGCATTTGGATAATATATTTTGTGCAACAGCAATTAGCAGCTGAATCAAAGGCGAAGAAAGAAGAATCCAAAGGTTCTCGGCCAGCGAGTTCTAAACCCTCTGAGCCAACAGTCATAACATCATTTTGGTATTTTTGTGTTGGAAAAAAACACTATAATCTTAAGATGCTAATAGCAGACAATACTTTCCTAACTCAATTATTTGTTACCATTTTGGTTTGTTTACTTTGCAGAAAGGTCAAACAGAACAATGTGAGTGGAGTTGGGGGACAGTCTGCACCTTGTTCAAGGGAACTTCAAAAAGGCATATTATATATAATTAGAGCACTTAAGCACGACTCAAGGTGAAACACAACCCTTTTCTTCTCAATTACAAAACATAGGAGAGCTGTTCTATCGTTCCAACCGTGACTCGTGTATCTGACCATTAATGTAGCCACAGCAGCAGCAGACATCAAAAACGAATGTGCATCTCCCGGTAGGATCTGCTGACATGCCAGCTGCTGCCTACGAAGACATTTCATACATCTGTTTGCAATAAACCACTGTCCACTGTTTTGTCTGCACGGTTAAATTCCTGCTCCAGGTGAAGCACATGGTGACTTAACAGGATTCAAAATAAGTCCCAGATTTATAGTGGGAATGATTTGGTGATGAACATTATTACAAATAGAATGCATGTTTGAAGTAAGCTTTGAAACAGCTTTCTTTTGTTAGTGTGTTTGTTTTAAGGAGTATGCGTTTTCAGAATTCAGTCCGTTGACTTGCTGTTATTACGTGTTATACGTGTATTACATGTGTTTACTCCTGTGCGTTTGTCTTTTTGATTGTTAGTTTGTTTGTTTGTATGTCTGTTTATTTGTTGTTTGTGAGCAGGATTACAGAAAAAGTACAGGATGGTAGATTTTGGTAAATCCAAGAGGTGATTCAATTTTGGTGAGCAGCATTTAAAATGAAAATTAAATAAAATAATGTGATGTTCACTTGGGGGTGGAGCTGGAGGCTTAGTGGGCTGAATAGAGACGCTAAAGTGGAAGACGACAGGAGAAGAGGGGTTACGGAGTATTTGAGAGATACTCAGAGAGCTGTTTGGAGTTGTCGGTAGATTTAGAGGCTGGAAATAACTCGGACATTAACAGGATTCCAGTCAAAAAAAAAGATAAACATATCTAGGAGCTATTGGCTCCTAAACCCTAAATATTTAGGAGCCAAAGGAAATTTTCAGGAGTGAAAATATATGGAATGTCAGTGAACAATGTTAAAAGTCTGCCTTAACCTTTTTTCGCCTCTTTACCGTCTGCCATGCTTTGCCCTGTGTCCCATAGTGGTCACATTGTATTATTTGGACAATATGTGAAATGTTGGATATGCTGCAGTCTTATTATTACCACAAATATAGAAATGAAATGTCAAATCTTATTTATTTCACATTTTAATTGAACTATTTACAATTAGTTTCTTCCTGCTTATTCAGGAAAGGGTTTGAAAACATCTGCAAATTGCTCATTTAAAATAAAGTTTATTCAAGTTTCTCGCCAAAAACACGTGTTTGGTTTGATTTTTTGCTCACAATTTAGCTTTATCAGTGTTGTTAGTCACTTTTAAGGAATGCAATAAAGGAGCCCTGCATTAAAGCAGGAATCTTCCTAAACCTTGGCTGCTGTTGTGCCTTGGCAGAGGTTTGCGCCCTCCGAGTGCTTTTCTCCAGTTATATACTCTATTGTTTGGATATCACCACCCCAGTTTTCCCTCATTAGGGTTAAATAGTCCATTTTCTGGCAATGAAGATAAAGACTTTTGGAGTACTGTGGCTTGTGAGGACTCTCTCAGATTGTGCGGCGAGGAACAAACGAGAAATCCAACAGACTTTTTTACCGCCGCATGCTGTGTACGGTCAATGTCGTCGCAGTCTGGACAGTAGTTTAGCCTGAATAAGAAGTCTAAAATAGGAGAGGAGTGGACAGACAACAGCTGGATGGAAAGTGTCTGACCTTCTTTAAATTCCTGCTCCCTGCTCTTCATTCGTCTTTGCACATCTTAAATAATGACTGTCTCTCCATGTTTAGCTTAAAATGCTCCTCTTGGCTTCTGCCTTTTCTCCGTCTGACCCGACACTTGAACATGTTTAACGGAACGATCTCGCGGGCGGGCATCGTGCACGTCCTCGCACTCCCTTTGCAAACACTGGGATTCTTTTCACAGCCTGGACTTGCGCCAGGTCATCCTCCAAACCACATGGCCACGAAAAACAACAAGGCTATCCAAAGATAGAAATCTCCTACAGACAAAGAGAGGCAGTTTTTGTGCGACTACAGGTGGGTTTGTTCAGCTATGGGACATGTATGAGCGAAGGAGTACAAAGGAAAGTGCTTCGTACTGTAAGCAGCAGAGGTCATGGTGTTTCTCCAGTCCAGTCCAGCCCAGGAGTTGTTTTACGCCTGTATAAACAGCATTTTTCATGATTATGTGGAAAGTGCAGCTGTTGCATGGCATTATCATCAACTAGCCGGCGGTTAAGAGTTAAAACCCGCCGTCTATAAGGTTCATTCCTGGAAATTACCATAAATTCTCCTCACTTGTCCTACTTGGCCAGCCGAGGGACAGTTTGGCTGACGAGTTCATACTTGATTTGCGTTTTAAGGGTCATGTGTGTTGCCTCACAGTCAGACCAGGTGACAGTGGAAGATGTTGTTGCGCGAGTGACAAGGTTCACCTGGCTATGAGAGGAATGTCTTCTTGTTCTAACAGGCTCCTGTTATGTTGAGAACCTTGACCGTCTGTCTAACAGACAACCTCCTGAGGCTTACGTCGGAGCCCCCCGGTCTGCCAGGTTAACTATCACGGCAAAAACACAAAGCGTTAACAGTGTCTGCATGTTCAAATCCTCCTTTTGTCTGTGTGGTCCCACCCTCACTATCCTCCCCACATGGCCTTGCCGTGGCACATCCACAGGTTCCTGTAGCTGGACGGGGACCAGCGTTGTCCCACTCTGGCTCACGGGTTTACACAAAGTTTACAGCTCGCATTAGCTAATGGAAAAGATGGGCAGTTTTGTGGACTAATATGGTCAAGCGGGCTTTGAGTTTCTTCTCTCCTTCATGCTAGAAAAGATGGCGAGCGTGAGGCCAAGCAGCTGCTGCTGAGGCCCCGGGTAATCTATTTGAAAAAGTCTAGAAGGTGTCAGAATAAATACACTTTTAGTATGTTAGAGGGGGCGAGCTTCCGTGTACCGAAACCCCACGCGTGGCTGCGGTCACATCGTCTTTCTTTAGCTCTGACACTTACCATAGTTTTCTACATATTGGTACACTTGTTTGTTTTATGTCGGGAATATTATGGAATCGTCATCGCCACTGCCGTTGAGCCTCCGTGTCAACGCGGTAACTTAAAAACTCTTTCATGGGTGGTTTTTATATTTTACTTTATACCCTCATAGACCTTAGTGTGAGGAAGAACTGGATTGATTCTGGGAAAGGTGGGTTATATATTTCCGTCTCTATGGGGGCTTTAGTTTCAAATGTTCTCAGGTCATATTTTCTGAACCGTTGGTCGGATTTCTATTGTATTCGTGTAAGTATACGTGATTATTAAGGAGGGATGAATGTCTAAAACATAGATTTAAACTGGAACTTGGGTGAAATATGAAAATTACATGTCATATTTAGATATTTCCTGGGGTTGGAAAAAGTCTAGCCCGTCTTAAGCAACTGTCCCAAATTAGAAACGTGCTTCTTTTGGATAGAAGGAACACATATTAACCAAAACGGCGACTAAAATGGGACAGTGATGGCATTCAGCTTTATTTAGATGAACCACAAACCTGACTCACCCAAACGGACTTCTTAATGACTCTACGGAGGACATGTCTTCTCTTACCAGTGTAAGATAACCTGTAATCTGTCGCCTCGGCCCACCGACCAGAACCGAGGGTATTCTTCGATCACGGTGTCGTTCGTTATCCCACCATCCTGGTTTTTGCATCACTCAGCGAATGATTCAGTCATCGTGGATGAGGTTTGTAGGAACGGACCCGTGAACGCGGTTGTGCAGAGCAGGCTGCTGGTCACCAAGAAAAGAAAATTCTTGCAGGTCACTTCAGCCTTTGTGGTTTTTCTACTTGGCATCAGACGCCGCTGCACCACAGGGAGGGAGACTCTCGGAGCTGTTTTCTGACATGCTGACGGCAGCGTTCTCATGGATACCTGAGCACCACATCCTCACTTTACCAGACAGCAATTCATTCAACGATTCCTGGTCGGAGTTCATTCAGCGCGTCTGACGGACTCAGCGGCCTCCTCTCTCACTGTTGTGTAACATACTGAACATATTTGCAGTGTGTTACAAATCAAACCCTGTTTCCTGTAGATCCATTTTAGGTCTGTGTTGTCTCAGAGTTTCACATTTCTTTTGATTTTTTTTTCTTTTCTCAGCGTTTGTTGTCTCGTAACCAGAGACAACAATCAACAAGTGTGAGTTTCTAATGCCAGGCTACGTCTCTGAGCTCAACTTCAACTTCCACTTTAAGATACTAAAAATAAGAAGAGTAATAATAAGATGACAAGCTACACAAATAAAATGTCTATAAATAGATTTGGATAGAGTAAAATGAATAGAAATTTAGAAGAGATAAACAATAAAATGAGGTAAAATTTAAGTTAATAAAAGTCCACAATAATGAAATCGGAATCTCACTTTCGCTCTACCGCTCTCTTGTGCCCTCAATCTCTCAACCCCATTGGTCGAGGCCGACCGTCTCCCACCTTGAGTTGAGATCTTCTCAGGGTTTCTGCCTGTTTGTGGCAGTTTTGTCACTCCCCGGTCGCTGCGTGTTTGCTCACGTTGGAATGTTGGCTCTCTGTGGAGATAAAAGTAAGATCTTTATTTAAGAGTTGCCTTGAGATCACTTTGTTGGTGTGATTTGATTACACCGCCGAGCCCCCCTAGTGACATTAAAGGAAACCAAAAAATCTTGCCTTATTAAGTCGTGGCCACAATATAGTTAGTCATATAGTAAGTCATGAGATTATAAGTCGCTTTGATTTGACTTTTGATGCGTGACTGGTTTGGCTATAAACCAAAGTTTTGAACAAATTTGAATTTTAATCAGATTTTGGCCTTATATGAAAATTTACAGTAAATAAAAACGATCTTAAGAATAACATGAATTCATTTCATGGCACTATCCAATACTAACGTTTTACACAAAACTACAGGCGTCAAGCTGATTGTGACATAATGTGAAACTACACAATCGCCAATATTAGCAGGATATGTCTGACAAAAGTCTCCTGACCAGTTATCAAACTGTGGATGGTTGAACAATCTGATCTTCAACATAGCTTTGATCAAGGACCGCACTGCTATCATACCCGGATCCGGCCCAGAAATACTCTGGAGCACGGAGACGACTTCACATGGCGATGCACACCGGATATCCATCTGGCGGAACAGAACTATCTGTAATGTGCTCAACCCTCTTCATCAATGCTGACCATTCCTGACAGCTGATCTGTACGTATTTTTATCTGTGATGAATAGGCAGGGCAGGTCTGGAAATAGTCCAATAGGATTGCGCACATTTCCTACATTTCTCATATAACTGCAGCTGCTAGAATCCCAAAACAAAAGCATCGGCGTACCGGTTCAGCGAGAAAGCCTGGAGGGGGAAGTCGGGCGATGTTGATTACCAAGATCATGGAGGCCATGTATGTTTAACTTTCTCTCTCGTCATTTTGTACAACACTCACACACCTTTTCATGGATTGTCTCCGGCCTGTGTTTTCTCTTTAGCCCACTGTGACCAGCCATTCTTCAAACCAGCAAAAAGCCACATACGTTCTCCCACCAAGGACTTTGTAAACACACCCCTGTAATCACGGCTTGTTAGGTCTTTAGAGGAAAGCCGACGCTCGAATAGGAAGGAAGGGGAAAGGAAAAGGCCTGAAAACACTAATCCAGGCAAATTATGGTCTCCATCTCCAGCATCACTCTCTCACGGGGCGCTATTGTATGAACCGTGTAATTGAATCTTTCGGAGCTCGCCCTCCTCACTGATATGGAGCCACGCACTCTCCCTCCAAAACATGATGAGTCTTCATCAGTAACTGTTACCAGGAGCAAACGGGTTCAGAAAGTGTGGAAGACTCATAGCCCCGATCCGTTTTTTTATACCCCACAAAATTTAGGGGTAGTATGGAATTGTCATCATTGCTGCCGCGTCCGCCGCAACTCACCGGAGGATGGTGGGGGGGGCTTTATCCAAAAATCTAATTTGGTCCGCTTCGGTGCAAATGGAATTTTCATTGTCGCCGCCGCAGATACTTCATGTTAGGGTGATAACTCAAGAAGTATTCAATGGATTACTTTCAAATTGAATAGCCACATAGATTTTGTGCGAGGAAGAACTGGAGTGATTTAGGGAAAGATCAGTTGTATATTTCTGACACTACGGGGAGTTTTATCTCCAAATTTGTCAGGCAATAATTTCCTAACCGATTTAGTCATAATTTGGTGCCCGAGGAGTTCTATCTTGTAAATATCATATTTTATTCAAGTAGTTCAAGGTTTACTCGCTAGGGGGAGCCGTTTTCATGAATTTCATGAATTTCTGGGCATTACTCAAAAATTATTTTATGGACCATTTTCAAATTTTATACCCACAAGGACCTTTTTAAGTTTATTTTTATTATTTTATCTTTTTATTTTTAATTAAATGGTGTTTTATTGTCTATCTTACATCATATTTATTGCTGGTTGATTTCATTCATCCTAGTGAAGCATTTTGGTCAACTGAGGTTTTTAAAAAAAAAGTGCTATATAAATGAACTAGACTTGAGCATGGCGTGAGGAAGAACTGGAGTGATATTGGGATATGTTGTTCCTATTTTACTTTATCGGGAAAGAGTTTTTGGGTCCTAGATTCCCAAACATTGGTCCAATTTAGGTCAAATTCAGTGGTCCACATGTCAAAGTGTCCTTGATCGAGATACTGAACCCCAAGATGCTCCCAATGTCTTCTCCATTGGTGTTTGAGTGATGGCGTGAATGGTTACCGCTCCAGATGAGCCTCTATCATCACTATATGAATGTTTGGGTGAATGGGTGAATGCTGGCTCTTAATGTAAAGCGCTTGGAGCGGTCGAGTAGAATATATATGTACAGTACATTTAACATTTACCGTACATGGATTTTTTTTTGTTTGTTTTTTACTAAAAATACTGTGGAAATAACTTCACATTTGATTTTAAGGGTTCGACCAGGGGCACTGCTTGTACAATGAAGCGGTTTGGGGACTTTTCGGGGATAAAGCCTTGTTGTCGGGGACGACAGCATTGGTCTAGTCTCATCTGGTTTCTAATAAGTAACAGCCCGACCCATAACTACAAGGCTGTGTGTGTTTTGCCCTTGCTGTGTGGTTACAGATTCTATCTGAGAGTGCCGAGCTAATGGTCATACATTAGAGTTTATGGACTTTGTTATCTCCTGTTGGTCTTTTCCCTTTTTCTTTTTTTTTTTTTTTTTTTGCACAATGAGAGTGTTTGGCTTACATGTCTTTATCATGAAAATTCATCGTGTCCCTTCTCCATGTCCACAGCACGCTCTGACGGAGGCCTAACTCTGAGGTGGAGGAGGCTGTAAAGAGGCTCTGGTGGAGCCTCCCACCCTCCCTACCTGAACAGCCGGACGCTTCGGACAACCATGGCTCCCCGGAAACGTGGCGGCGGCGGCCGCGGTGGCCTCTCATTGATCTTCTGCTGTTTTAATAGCAGCGATCACCCGGAGATCACCTACAGACTGAGGGAGGACTTTGCCTTGCAGGCCTTGGAGCCGGCACTACCGATGCCAGGATATGACGAGCTGGACGGCATGTTCTCCGAGTTGGTGGTAAGAGATTGTCTCTTTATTTTGTTCTGGAATGTCCAGTCAGAGGAATTCCATGATTCTATGATTTAAATAATAAGTCTGGTGATATATATTTTCTTTTAAACGTTTAATCCTAAAACCACAGACACATTTCTACCTGTAGGATTAAATCTACTGATACATGTTGGTCCTCTGTGCTTCAGAACAAAAAAAAACACGAGCCACACTTTTGAGGAGGGTGACTTCTTTTATTGCCATGGTTATGGCCGCTGTTGCTTATTTTGAGTTAATCCTGCGTACGACTTCCTGCTGTTGCACTGTATATATTATACTTACTGGAGCACCAAATGTTTATTCATCTGCAGCTAGAAGTAATCCTAAACAAAGGCTCTATATACGCCTGCTGAGAAACTACAGTGTCCAGCTGTAGTAGGATATGATTAACTCCTTCTGAAATATATATGTATTTGTGCAGCATTGTTGTTGTTGAAGTATTAAGAATCCAATCAAGCATATATATTAAGAAGGCCTTATTGAAGCAGTTTTCTGTCTTTTCTTAATGGAAGCCTCCATAACAGTGAGACAGATCTCCCTCAATCACTTCA
The DNA here is from genome assembly GCA_037951165.1 of Lophius americanus. Lineage (NCBI taxonomy): Eukaryota > Metazoa > Chordata > Actinopteri > Lophiiformes > Lophiidae > Lophius > Lophius americanus. Next base: position 129,878 of record JBBDHG010000459.1, read on the forward strand.
GATGTAGAAGACAGACCTGAAGGAAAAGATAATGGTTCCAGAATAGAATAACTCAAGGCCTAACGGCCACATCTGGCCCGCAGAACAATTATATCTGGCCCGCGAGACACTCTATTTAATAATAACTGGCCCACTTGTAGACAGCGCAAATACCGCAGATACTACAAGTCCCAGAATGCACTGCGATAGCTGTCGCGTAAATCAAGAGAGTCAGCACGGATATGATAGAGCTGCCAAAGAGCCGACGTGGATGAGAAAACATTTTGACCACTAAATAATAAAAGTATTAGTACACACGCGTATTAGATAATGGAACGCACGTTTGAATTAACGACTCTGAGGGCGTTAACAGGATCAGTGTTGTTCCGTTTAGAACAAGAAAACATAAAGTTGCTTAAATTTAATGTGCAATACACCTGTAGCCTGTTTGTGCACATTACTGTTTTCTGAGGAGCAGCTGCTCCTGGCTGCAGGAACAGACACGAGGAGCAACAGTCAACTTTTACTGTTTTATTATCGAAGGAGAAGGACATCAGCCCTGCCTTTTACCCGGGGTCGTTTGAAGTTCCTTTATAGTGATAGTGTTAATTAGAAACCGAATGATTATGTAACCTGAAGAAGAAGAAGAAAAAAAAATTCTGGCTGCTGTTGTTCCGGGAAATAAAACTCTTTTTATTGGAATAGATTAAGGGAATCACTGGTGATGGAGAGAGAGACATACAAATTATGCTGATCTACTATGAATTTCATGTTTCAATTTGACTATCTTCTATTCTCTTAGTTTGTTCATAATTCTATAAAAGGAATAAATAAAATTAAAGCATAAATTCTCATAATACCTCAGATTAAACGAGGCCAAGTCGAGTTCTGTTCGGCCCAACATGTGGACTCCACTGCTCTGGAGGCTAAACAGTTCACCGGCTCACGTTAGCAATCATTTCATTTAAATATGCCCCTTGAATAGAACGATTATGTTTAAGGTAACTCTTTGTTGTTAAAGTGTGCAACGATTATCCACGTCTCTCCCTCATGAAGCGCAAACAGTCACATAAACCCGGTTAAAACTAACAAAAGACCCTCCTTTATAAATGATAAAGAAAAGACTATAAATATGACCAACTCACTTCACTCCTGAATTTATATTATTCATAGTATTCCAATAGTTCTTAACCTAAGTATTTGTGTTTGTGTAAAATCAAGCATGATTGACATTAAATTTCATGATCAGAAAATGTCTAGCCCGTCTCTTCCTGCCAGTTTACTCCTATCTTCGGAGTAAACGGGCCAGGTTGCTATTTTCTCCGTCTTATTGTCACTTCTAATTTGTGGGGCTCTCCTCTCTCTGCTGGCCCATTTTCCTCTCCCCTGGTTGCCATAGTAATCTGAGCCATGACATTGTCGCACGTCAATGGACCTCATTCTGGAACTCCTAAAGTCTCGGCCTCCTCCATCTGCTAATTGCTTGTTTTTGTCTACCGGCCCTTTATGAAGACATAATTGACTAAGTTGAGTGTGACGACAAGGAAGCTCCGGGTCTCTTTGTTTACGGAAAGAAAACACACGTGCTTTTCTTTTCACCCAGGAGGACCCACGTTGTGGGCGTAAAGTCGGAACAGCCATGCTGGAAGAATGTGGCGAAAAAAGGTTTTGCCCATCTGCTTTGTTACGACCAATTAAATCCAACCTCCGAACTTGAGATTAATGTGAAGAAAATAAACTTCCACTCACTCTCACCCGTTCAGACGGATCATTAGCGGTTACTTGTTGTAGCGTGAAATACACAGCTGTTCTCCAGAATCAGTCGGATATATGAGTGAGAAGTTTCTCCTTCGGCGCTCGATCATCCGTCCGGTTAGGACATTTGATTGAGTGCAAGAGCGCCATAGCTTCAGCTGAAACATCTCTGAAGAGGATTCGTATAAAGAGTAATTGTTCCCGTAGAACGTAAATAGCCACATTTTTTCCGCAATAACAAGTAGGGAAGAAAAATCCCGTGTTTAGGCTACAAACCGTATTGTTTCCTGGAACTAAATATCTTAAAAGCTTGTGACTTTCACTGCCTGCTTCAAATGAACCGCATTCACCATGTTCGCTTTGGAACTTGACTTATGTGGAATAAAAGATGAAACGGAGGACAGTTAATGACCAACACAAATCCGGCGTTATTTGCTTTCCGATTCTGCGATCGTGAAGGATGTGAAAATGCTGACACGCGTTGTTTGTATTTACACATGCACAGAAAGCTGTCTGGTATTCGATCAACATTTCCCAGCAGCACCCCTCTTGTTCGTCTGAACTATCTGATATTGTTAGTGACTCATGTTGTCTCCAGATGTTTGTCGCCACATGTTGAGCAGACGACCATCCCTTCTCCTTCTCCCCCTTTACTGACACGTCTAAAGACATCTGATTCCACTCAGAGTCTGATTTTACGGTGATAGCCTACTGATCATGAAGACCTTTGTGGCACAAACCAACATCCCACTGAGAGAAGGGTTCGTGTTCTGCTACGTCTGGCATGTGGTTTTGTTCTGGAACCAAAAATAAAGGATTGAATCATGTTGATAAATGTCTACATTTCCTTGAGATTATGGGCTAGCCTGTGCAGCTAGTCCGTTGGGTGAATGAGATTCATGCACCATTTTGAATAATTACCGCCTCCTGCGTTTTTGTCTGTGTGTTTTTTTGTAAATGTTTGTTCGTATGTGTTTGTTTGTATGTGTTTGTTTGTATGTGTTTGTTTGTATATGCGTTTGTTTGTATATGTGTTTGTTTGTGTGTTTGTATGTGTATGTTTGTTTGTGTGTTTGTTTGTATGTATTTGTTTGTATGTGTATGTTCGTAGGTGTTTGTTTGTGTGTTTTTGTGTTTGTTTGCATATTTGTTTGTTTGTTTTTCTGTGTGTTTGGTGTATCTGTTTATGTGTGTTTTTTTGTATGTTTGTGTGTGTTTGTTTGTATGTGTGTTTGTTTGTATGTGTGTTTGTTGTATGTTTGTATGTATGTTTGTATGTGTGTTTGTTGTATGTTTGTATGTATGTTTGTTTGTATGTATGTTTTTTTGTATGTGTGTTTGTATGTGTGTTTTTTTGTATGTGTGTTTGTATGTTTGTATGTGTGTTTGTTTGTATGTTTGTGTGTGTTTGTTTGTATGTTTGTATGTGTGTTTGTTTGTATGTTTGTATGTGTGTTTGTTTGTATGTGTGTTTGTCGGTATGTGTGTTTGTTTGTATGTCGGTATGTGTTTTTGTTTGTATGTTTTTTTAAGTAGGATTACGGAAAAAACTACAGGATGCATTTGCATAAAATGCAACTCAGCGGTAGACTTTGTCATATCCTAGAGGTGATTACTTTTTGGTGATGTTACGTGTTTCACAGCATTTAAAATGAAATAAAATAAAAGAAGGCGTTTGGAGTTGTGATATCACAACTCCAAACGCTGGGGGCTGAACAGAGATGCTGAAGTGGAAGGCTCAGGAGACGAGTACCTGAGAGATACTCATAGAGTTTGTTGGAGTTGTCAGTAGATTTAGAAGCTGGCAATAATTCAGATATTAAGTGTTTTGAATATAATGATTAGAATATTTTGTCTTCCTTTAAAGGCTCTGTTTCTTATCCTTTCCTGCTATTTTCTCCCCCACTTTGCAGGATGAGCTGGACCTCACAGAGAAACACAGGGAGGCCATGTTTGCCCTGCCTGCAGAGAAGAAATGGCAAATCTACTGCAGCAAGAAGAAGGTAAAGGACTCAAGACGATGCTGCCTTACCTTTTCTTTCTGTGACTGCGTTTCCTGAAATAATATCTGTAAATATGGACGTTGTTTAGTTTGGGAGAGTGACACATCACACATTGCATTACTTCACTTTGCCACCAGACTTTATTGGCATCGCATAAAATTTGGCTGAAGACGGAGACGTACAGCCTCAGCCTGGAAAGCCTTTTTAATAAATGTGTGGACAGATATTTCAATGGACATTTATAGAAAGGGGAAGTTAACCACATTTATTAATCATACATAAGAACAGTTTTTAATCACACTGGTAAAAACAACACAATTGATTTAATTTAGAAACGATTTAGTTGTTATGAAAATATCCCTTCCTACTAGTTTACAGCTTTTCAAATCTTTGATGAGCAAACCTTGAGATTTGAGCCGAACATGGGTAAATTAAACTTTTAGGAAATTTGTGTTTATTGCTTAATTTCAGTTAAAAAAAAAGGATTATATAAAAAGGAGAGATACCTTATAATGCCCAAATAAGATAGTCATAGAGAAGCATTTTTATAGTACAATCATTCTGGCTGAAAATCCAGAGAAAGAAAATTTGTGTGACATTTTTAGGAGCCAAAATATATTGATTTCAGAGTACAATGTTAAATGTCTGCCATACCTTTTCTTTCCCTTCCGTACTGTCTGCCTTTGTTTGCCCTGCATTTCATTGTCTGCACAATTTATTCTTTGCACAATATGGACCATGTCCAATATGCTGCAATCCTGTTACCATAAATATAGTATTTAAAAGTCTAATGTTTTTTTTCTTTTCTTTTTATTAAACTATATACAATTAGTTGCTTCCTTGTTATTCAGGCTCTGAACGTCTTTATCTCCCACCCCCACAATAATAATCCCCGGCGTTCTTATGTTTTTTACTGACACCACGCTCCTTCACTGTTTCTTCTTTTGAACGATTGGAACCAGTAGAGAACTCCATTTTTTAAAAGTATTTTGTTTTTAATGTATTGATTATTTGCGTCTGGATGGTCGCCACTGGCAACAGGCAGAAAGAGCAGGTTGCGTAAGTAAAAAGATAGTCGTATTGGCAACCATCATACTCGCCATCTGGAGCCCGGAAATATGAAGGATAAAGTGCCGATAACGTGTCAGAATGGATATTAAATTACTCGATGTGAACAATCCGATGATGTAGTGACCTTTGACTAGGGCACTTCCCAATTTCATTTGTTTGGAGCCATTTCATTCCATTTGAGCCATAGGCCGTGGATGATTGTCTGAGCTTCAGATTCTCTGCTGGAGAACAGAAGACAAGTTTTCCTCTATTATGGCAAGCGGTCCTGACCTTTGAGCAGCAGAGCAACCCCACAAGATCACGTGTGTGATCATACAGTACGTATACTGTTCTTTTTGTGGAATGCTGTGTTTGGTTTAAGCCACATGAAACTGGACCCCTGTCTTACAAACAATTTATTGTTTGACTCATCACTCCCTAGAATCTTCTCCCAGAACCTCTGAGAGTCGGCACTCTGGCCCAGATTCCATTTTTTGTCCAGTGTCTTTGGAACACTGGAGCCATGAGCACTGACCTTTATTAATGTGAGAGAGGTCTGCGGTTCCTTGGATCTTTTCTTTAACATCCTGAATGAGTCGTGCTCTTGAAGACTTTTTGTCAGATTGGCAACTTCTTGTAAGGTTGGCCGCTCCTCCAAGTCCTCTTCATCTGTAGATGATGTGTCTCACTGTGGATCTGTGGAGCCTTACAGAACCTTAGGAATAACTTTGTAACCCTTCCCAAATGGATGTACTTCAATTGCCTTCTGTCTCATCTTTTCTACAATTATATCCCCGATGAGTTGGGGGACATATATTAGTGTGAGGAAGAACTGGATTGGTTTTTGGGAAATGTTCGTTGTATATTCTTGACACTAGGTAGAGCTTTATTTCCAAAATTGTCAGGCGATAATTTCGTAGCTGTTTGTACGATTTAGTTTTAATTTGGTGTGTATGAATCGCCTTGAGGAAATCCGTCTTTTAAATATCGTGATTTACTCTAAAAGTTCATGTTTTACTCATCGGGAGTTTTTTTTTTGTGTTTTGTTTTTACAAAAAACACATTTTTCGGACAAATTTTTCTTACCATTGGTAAAATTCAAAACACTTTTCCGGACATAACTCAAAAAGTATTTCAAGGAACCTTTTCAGATTTTGTAAACACATAGACCTTTGTGAGAGAAGAAAGTGAATTGATTTTGGGAAAGGTCGGTTGTATAATTTCGACAATATCAGAAGCTTTACCTCAAATATTTTCAGGTCATAATCTCCCAACCGTTGGTCTATTAATCCTAATTTGGTGCGTATGAATCGACTCAAAGACATCTATCTGTCAAACACCATATTTTGCTCTAATAATTATATTATTCCCACTAGTTCTCACTATTAAATACAAAAAAAAAAACGGCTGTTTCTCATATTTAATTATTGGGGTTCATTCAGGGGGATCACTTGTACAACGCTGTGGATTGGAGGCTTTTCGGTTTTAAACTTGCTGTCGGGGGGGAAAAGCGAACGTCTGGTTTCTTTTGATGTTAGCGGAGTCTGCATCTTGTGCAAATTAGCCCCATGCCTCTGAAAGTGGTCTATTTAAGCGATGATGTTATTGAACGGGTCTGCGAGTAATCTGGACCAGCTGCAACCGTTCATTAACGCCGGTTGGTAGTTTCTTGGATTTACTTTCTAAGGGAGTAAATACTTTTTCACACAGGTCGAGTTTGTATAAGATTACCTTTTTTATTTTCAATACAATCCAATAACCAGTTATGTTTTGTTTGAAGTTCTCACACAGTTTCAGGAGGGAGTGTCCAATCCTTTTATTTTTTTCTCACATAAATACAATTTATTTTCATCATCATTTCATTATACTTCTGGTCAGAACTCCCCCATAGGTTACTCACGTAACTGGATATTACACAGGACTGGTGCGAGAATAGGGATATTGAGTGCGAGCAGCAGTTAAATTCAGCCTGTTACATCCGATTATCCACTCAGAGGATTCAGTGTTGGGAATCAGAAAGCATGAAAAGACCACAGTTCAGTGAACACATCTTGTTTCTCGTGACTTCAAAGAATATTGTGGTCTGAACTCAAGCGTAATTCCTTAAGAGGAGGATTTTTAAATAATATACTTCTTCCTTTTAGACATAAAAAAGCTAGCCCATCAAAGTGTTAGTGTAGCCATAACATACTCTACCTCTCCGTGACAGACTCCTATTTCTCTCTGTCTTGTCTTCACGATGAAAGGACTGTCTGATGTTCCTCTTTTCTCTCTACATCCATCCGTCCTCCTGCTCCGCAGGCAGGAAATCAGACGCCTGGCCTATTTTAGATTAACCGGAGTGGAGCGTTCCAGCTATCGCTTCACGCTCCCTCACGTTTTACAGCAGCGTTTCTCAAGGCCGTAGGTATGAGTGTGTGGGACGCATCCTGCTGACTCAAAAACAGGCAGGGCGCACAGATTTATTCATCTTTTCCTGCATCTGGCTTCAGACTGGAGGAGATTTGTTTTTGGGATTCAGTGGGTGAGTGAATAGAGTTACGGTGAAAGGAGAAAAAGCTCTGCTCCAGAGTGGCAGAGTTGTGAAAACTGGCCATATATGAAAAAAAGTGTTATGTGTGAAACATGCTAATCACATAGAATATCACTTTTCTATTTTTATATACATATATTTTTTTTTAAGTATGTGGCTCATATTGTCTTATCAAGCCGACAACAAAAGAATAAGATAAGATAAAATCAGAATAAAACACAGAAATATGTTTTCTATGCACATATACATATAAACATATACATATAAACATATACATATAAAAATATACATATAAACATATACATATGCACATATACATATAAACATATACATATAAACATATACATATAAACATATACATATAAACATATAAATATAAACATATACATATAAACATAAACATATAGGCAATTCAAACAACAAAACTTCTCATTTTGAGAAAACAACTGTACAAATGTAACCCATGACCCATATTATGTTACATTTTCACTTTTTCTTTACATCAACATTCAAAATTAGTTTTAAATCATATCACAACTCCCACATAACCTTTTCAAATATATCAACCAGTGCCACCCGCCCCCTTAACCTCGACTGTTGGAACATCAACCCTTCGACACATAAGAAGACAAGATGAGATAAGATTTACTTTTATTGGTGTCACAACGGGGAGGTTTCCAGCGTTGCAGTAGAATGCAGAAATAATCAGAACTACAGTGTGAAAACAACGTCAATACAAACACTATGAGGGAAGTATGGAAAAAAAACTATGTGGAATGTCTGTTTTAATATTTCACGAGTATAAGTGTTAATGTTAGTGTATAAAGTTTCGTGTCACAAACATGAAACTTTCCCATATTCACACATTAAGTCTCCTATTATTATTATTATTATTATTGTGATTATTATTTCTTATGTCTGCTGCAGCAGAAAGCCGGTGAACGACGAGGTGGGGAAATGGAACCAGGACAGCCTGTGCTCCCGTTTCTACCGCGTCCCAATTTGTGGCCTGATTAAAAATGGTGTCAGGACCCAAAGTGGCCATGAAGCGTTTTGAAAGTAAACCCATGACGTCGCCCCGTCTCTGCTCAGCAGGGTTGTTTCAGTGTCGGCGTGAAGGTGGAGGAGGATGTAATGGAGCCCAGTTTTTATGTACAGCATTGACCTGCAGAGTGGGGGAGGAAGGAGAGACAAAAAAAACCCCATCAAAACTGCTGAGTTGGCAGTCGACTCTGGCCATGACCCAGACAGATACAACCCATTGACTCAGAGAGAAAGTGTGTGTGTGTGTGTGTGTGTGTGTGTGTGTGTGTGTGTGTGTGTGTGTGTGTGTGTGTTAGAGAGGCAAAGGAAGCAGTCGGTTGTCCAAGTCAAACAGGAAGGTTTCACTTCCACAGGTGCGGCGTTGCTGTGTGAGTCAGGAGGACGGTGAGGTCATTATGGGGGCGCTCTGAGCCCACCGGTGGTGAGGGCGGAGCTCTCTGCCAGCCGCCTCTTGGCTCCAGCAGCACGGCTGGGCCCGGCGGAGATAAGTCCCTTAAAGCAGAAAAGCCGGAGCTGTTTGCTTTGGCCCGGCACCCGAGCTGATGAAATCATGCTGCAGGGGATCAATCTTCTTCCTCCTGTTTGTCAGAGCTCTTCTCGTCCTCATCACCTGCCAAGATGCAGATTTACTGATCTGGTTGTCAGCAGAGACTTTACCGACGGGCTTCTAGTTTCATATGAAAATAAATTCTGAGGGGGCAGAGATGCCACTTCTCATCCAAGTTGTTTTTTCTTCAACTCCCGTTTCCTAATCTGTCTTTGATCTTCTCCTCTCAAATGTGGAAAAATAAACTCCCAGAATTACTCTCCCCTCTTTTCCCTCCCACCATAACCCTAAATAAACCGAAGACATCTCAGCCAGAGCGCTGAACACAAACTCCTTGAGACGCAAGAGGAAGAGGTTCCTCCTCCCTGCCTGCTCCACCAACCGTTCCATCTCGTTCCAGGATGGTTCTGGCCTTGAGATCGCTTCTTCCTGTCGCTGCACGATCCCTGAAGACCAGCCAAGGCTCTGCAAGCTCTGTCTGTGTGGCCACGTCTCTGCAGGCCGCGGTATTAACTGACGGCCAATTAGTTTCTGATGGCCGCAGCTCGCCTGTGCTTAATGGAGCGGGCCTTAGAATGAAAGCCAGGGGCCTTTTATGTCCACGCCAAGTTCATGGTCAAATCGTTTTTCTCCTCAGGGTTCTCCCTTTGGTTTGAAAATTAAGTCATCTCAGAAGGTCCTGCTGCAGCTCCTCTGACTTTATACACACATCTGCGCCTGTTTGGAGATTAAATCTGGCCATAAATCAGGCCCCGCCCTTTTAATCCAGCGTTTTAGCAGCCATTTGCTAATCTCAGGATTTTCTCAAGCAGCTGTTCTCTCCCTCTTTCCGGTCCTTCTCACCAACCTCTTGATCCTCACGCAGCAGCCTGATGGTAAAATGGGCTGGATATGTGTGTTGCCCTACTTTCTCTGAGTTCCCGCTCCAGTTCTGGCTCTTGGCTCCGGAACCTTCTGTTCCATCTCCGTGCGTCTGTTGCTGTTTGCATGTTTCCCGGTTCCTTCCAAAGCCAGCTCATGAGGTTCTGGATCTGGTTTGTTGTTAGCCTCTAATTCTTCAAAAAATCTGACACACACAAAAATAAGCCGTCCTCTCCTGTGGCTCTCGGAAGCGTTCCCGCCTCAAATATCCTTTTTGATTTCCCAGTCGCTCCTGGTTAATATTCATGATCCCGACACACGTTTTTCCTCTTAACTGACCTCATCCTCTGTTTTCTCTCCTGCCAGAAGTCAACCCCGCCATTAAGGCCGGTCCAATCAACCTGCAGCACACCTCACCCTCTGCTCTTTGTCTTTCAGGAACAGGAAGAAAATAAAAGTGCAACTAGTTGGCCAGAATACTACATCGATCAGCTCAACTCCATGGCAGCTGTGAGTAATAAAACGTCACTTTGATTTATCCTCTCTATGAATAAATAGTTACAAAACAGACCCGGAAGAAAGCAGCAGGTCCTGCTCTTCCTCAGATTTTGTTGTTTTTTTCAGTTTCAGAGAAATGTAGCTTCACTTTGACTCTGAATAGTTGCACATGAAAACGTCCTCAGATCTTTAAGATGGTCAATGTTTCTTTTCAGAGAAAAACTCTGCTCGCTCTGGAGAAGGAAGACGAGGAGGAGCGGAACAAAACCATCGAGAGCTTGAAGACGGCGCTGAGGACACAACCCATGAGGTTAACGCATCGCTTTATCTCCTCGCTCTCCTTTACGCGTGACGAAAACTATTTGACCCTTATTTGACTTTGTTCGGTTGAATCAAGTTACATAATTCTGTTTAATTAGTCCTAACATTCTTCAATGAGTCAAAGAAAAGTCCTTCTTATTGAAAATGACTTTGACAACAGCCAGGGTTAATGCCTCTATCACCTGTGGCCTCTTTCACCTGTGGCGTCCCCCTGGGCTCCATACTCGGCCCCTTACTGTTTAGCACATACTTGCTGCCGTTGGGTCAGATTATAAACGGGTTCAGTCACATTCTTGAGGATTAAGAATTAAACTCTCTGGAAGTTAAGAAAGTTTTAAAAATCAAACTTCTTGACTCACTTATTATGTTACTGAGGATAACTTTGTTTTAATCAAAGAGTATACGGCCTCCTTTTTTCTTTTCACCTGTTATATATGAACATATAAACACGGCTCATCTCCGTGTTCCTGCTCTCCTCTCAGGTTCGTGACCCGTTTCATCGACCTGGATGGTCTGACATGCGTGCTGAATTTCCTGAAGAGCATGGACTACGAGACCACCGAGTCCCAGATCCACACGTCTCTGATCGGCTGCATCAAGGCTCTGATGAACAACTCGCAGGGCCGCGCCCACGTCCTCTCGCACTCGGAGAGCATAAACATCATCGCTCAGAGCCTGGCCACCGAGAACATTAAGACCAAGGTGGCGGTGTTGGAGATCATGGGCGCCGTCTGCCTGGTGCCGGGTGGGCACAAGAAAATCCTGGAGGCCATGCTGCACTACCAACGCTTCGCCTGTGAGAGGACGCGATTCCAGGTCGGTGTGAGCGGGTCGGGTCCGGCTCTATATCTTTTTAGCGTAGATAAAGTCATTCAGATGCAACTAACGGCTGTGATACTTCCAACAGACCCTCATAAACGACCTGGACCGGAATACGGGACGATACAGAGATGAGGTCAACTTGAAAACGGCCATCATGTCCTTCATAAACGCTGTGCTGAGTCAAGGCGCCGGAGAGGTAAATGACTGACATCACAGATGTTGTGCTTCCCTCCGATGGACCGTGTCATTATCTCCCTCAGCCACTCATTTAAGAGGCTCTTTAAAATGTTGTTGCAAACCTTTTCTGCTAATTTATTCTTCTTCGTTTTCCTTTTTTTTTAAACTACAGACAAGTTTGGAATTCCGTATTCACCTACGATATGAGTTCCTCATGCTGGGGATCCAACCTGTGATCGATAAGCTGCGTTCTCACGAAAACTCCACGTTAGACAGGTGAGATGCAGCGGAATGAAGGTGATGTCACGATCCAGCTAGAGCCACGCCGCCGTCTCCGAAAAACACGTCCACCAATCCACTATGATGTCCCTGATTAAACTCCTCAAATTAAATGTGAAGTTATGTCCGAAAAACAGTTTTTCATTACTGAAGTTTCCCCCTAGTAAGTCAAGTATTAACATTTAGAGTAAAATATAATGTAAGCTAGATGGATCTCCTCTCTTCAAAGTCACCACATTTGGACTCAATCGGACCGACTGGTGAGAAATGATGGCTTTCAGAGATTAAGCTAGAGTCAGAAATATACAACCGAGCTTTCTTAAAATCAATCCAGTTCTTCCTGGCAAGAATTAAATGGAAAATTATGTATGAACTATTTTTTGACTAATGCCTGGAAAAGTGTTTTGGGGGATAAAACTATCCGTAGTGTCAGAAATATACAACTGACCTTTCCCAAAATCATGCAAGTCATTCCTCGCACTTAAGTCTATTTTGGCATAAAATTTGAAAATGATCCGTGAAATAGTTTTTGAGTTATGTCTGAAAAACAGCGTTTTTTTGTAACAAAAATAAAAAAAAACTCCCCCTATTGAGTAAAATATGTCCATGGATAATTCTTGCAAACACGATGGATCGGCAGCGGCGGCAGACGAAGCGGCATCGGTGAAAATTCCATAATTTCCCCGACTTTTTCGGGAATATATAATAATTGATTGGATATCAGAAAGAATCGACTTTCTGTGCTCATCATTCAGCTGAACAGCGTGACGTGATCATGAGACGATCTGATACGAAGACTTCCTCTCTAATCCAATCTCTTCCTCTCAGGCATTTAGACTATTTTGAGATGCTGCGGAACGAGGACGAGCTGGCTCTGTCGAAACGCTTCGAATCGGTAGGAGGAACAAACACGTTTTCGCGAGATCCTTATGACTGAACGTGTTTTGCTGGAGATGCTGGTGCAGCAAAGGTCTCACACACGTTTGACTCCTCCTCCTACAGGTACATATAGACACGAAAAGTGCCACCCAGGTGTTTGATCTCATCCGAAAGAAGATGAACCACACAGATGCATACCCGCACTTTATGTCTGTGCTGCATCATTGTCTCCTGATGCCACGTGAGTATCTTCTCCTAGTCTCCTCACCTAAAGCACACAACAGGGATGGTCCCAATACTATGTACTACTACTATATGTACTAATACTAATACTAGTCTGTGCCTGTAAGGTGTTAAAATGCATTATATATATGTGTGTATATGTGTGTGTATATATATATGTATATATGATACATATATATATGTATATATGCATACATATATATATGTATATATATATATATATATATATATATGTATATATAAATAAAACCATATGTTAAGTGTATTATCCCAAGTCATAAATAAAAAATACAATTTAAATAAAGTGTTTTTTAAGTAAACTAAACTAGATAAGAAGAATTTAGAGAAAGGGAGAAAAAAAGAATATGAGGCGTTTAAACACTGTTAATTAGTCGGTTAGAGATTATAGAGGAACCAACTTACAGTGTTTACATTAAGCAGAGCACATTCCACATTTGATCTTTATTTAGTCTTGAGAAGGAGGCAGGCTAGAGAAACATTCCTCAGATAAGAGGAATAGATGATGAACTATTTGAAAACTCAATAAATGGTCTCCATGACAAACTTCAAAGCTTCAACTTAAAACAATCATCACATCCTTTAGCTTTGGCTAGTATTAGCCAAAGAGACTCATTTAAGGTTTCCTGAAACAGATGTCGGCTCCAAACGAGGTTGTAGTATTACCACCATGAAATACACAATTCACCTGCTCCTTCTGGTTTCCTGCCAAAAAGATATGCTTGTTGACTTTGTCCACACTAATCAGCCCAGGTATTGGATAAGCACAATCCCCGCCAAAGTAATGCGCTACTCATTTAGACGCCGTTGTTACCTAATATTTATCTTTGCTGCTAAATGTGCTTGTCAGCTTTTCCCAACTGATCTGGCCTGAAGACAAAGAGCCATCAAAGAACCGCGGTAGCCCTTCCCGTTAACGCTCACAGCGCCCACTTCCTCTTTCTGACTTCAGAGGGTTGTGCTTACACGATATAAAAAAATGTAGTGCAGTATTTAGGTCAAAAAACTTCACCGGATATGATATTTATATCCATTTATGTCATCTCAGACTCTCTCATTGTTTTTATATTTGTCTGCACGTATTCCAATATTCAATGTACATATATTTCTCATTTTAATTTAATATATATCTGAATATACATGTCAGTAACATTTCTTGTGTATAGTATGTTATACGTCTTGCCACCTTTCGAATGTCTGTAATAAAGTCTGTATCCCTCTCAACCCATCTTTATATATCTCTCTATGTCTCTTTATCCCTCTCTCTGTTTCTATTTCTCTCTCTCTCTCTCTACATCTCTACATCTCTACATCTCTCTCCCACTCTCTCTCTCTCTCTCTCTATGTTTCTATCTATCTATCTCTCTCCCTCTATATATATTTCTCTACATGTCTCTCTCTCTCTCTTTATGTTTCTATCTCTCTCTCTCTCTCTATGTTTCTATCTCTCTCTCTCTCTCTCTATGTTTCTATCTCTCTCTCGCTCTCTATATATATGTTTCTATCTCTCTCTCTCTCTATATATATATATATATTTCTCAACATGTCTCTCTCTTTCTCTCTCTGTTTCTCTCTCTCTCTCTACATCTCCCTCTCTCTTTCCCTCTCTCTCACTCTCTCTCTCTCTCTCTCTGTAAATCTCTCTCTCTCTCTGTACATCTCTCTCTCTCTCTCTGTACATCTCTCTCTCTCTCTGTATCTCTCTCTCTCTTCATCTCCCTCTCTCTCTCTCTCTCTCTCTCTGTACATCTCTCTCTCTCTCTCTGTACATCTCTCTCTCTCTCTCTGTACATCTCTCTCTCTCTCTGTACATCTCTCTGTCTCTCTCTCTCTGTACATCTCTCCCTCTCTCTCTCTCTTCATCTCCCTCTCTCTCTCTCTCTCTCTCTCTCCCTCTCTCTCTCTCTACATCTCTCTCTGTACATCTCTCTCTCTCTCTGTACATCTCTCTCTCTCTCTCTCTCTCTACATCTCTCTCTCTCTCTCTCTACATCTCTCTCTCTACATCTCTCTCTCTCTCTCTACATCTCTCTCTCTCTCTCTCTACATCTCCCTCTCTCTCTAACTCTCTCTGTGTAAATCTTCTCTCTCTCTGTACATCTCTCTCTCTCTACATCTCCCTCTCTCTCTCTCTGTACATCTCTCTCTCTCTCTACATCTCCCCCTCTCTCTCTCTCTCTCTCTCTCCATCTCTCTCTCCATCTCTCTCTCTCTCTCTCTCCATCTCTCTCTCTCGCTCCCTCTCTCTCTCTGTACATCTCTCTCTCTCTCTCTCTCTCTCTGTACATCTGTCTCTCTCTCTCTCTGTACATCTCTCTCTCTCTCTCTGTACATCTCTCTCTCTCTCTCTCTCTCTCTCTACATCTCTCTCTCTCCATCTCTCTCTCTCTCTCTCTCTGATTCATTGACTCTCACACAAGAACCTCAGTCTAAATGTTGGACTTGTTCGGACCTGTGATTTTCACTCGGGTCTGTCTTTGTGTAAATCTGCACCTTCACTCTTTCAGAACTTTCCTCCACATTAACACACAGATACTGATAATAACGGCCGAGGTAAAGAATGAAGCTCACGGGAAACGTTCCCTTCTCCCCTCAGATAAGAGGAGCGGTAACACGGTGCAGTACTGGCTCCTGTTGGACCGAATCGTCCAGCAGATGGTCCTGCAGAACGACAAAGGTCACGACCCCGACGTCACGCCACTGGAGAATTTTAATGTGAAGAACGTTGTTCGGATGTGAGTTCCTCTGAGTGCATCATGCGTGAAGGAGAACGCGGAGCAGAGCCTCCAAAACAGCTTCCCGTTCAAGTTGAGGAAGACGAGGCCCGGAGTCCTTCATGTCGACGCTGTTGTTGATTCTGTCTGATGTTCTCTCTGCAGGCTGGTCAATGAAAACGAAGTCAAGCAGTGGAAAGAGCAGGCAGAGAAGATGAGAAAAGGTTCTTTTGACCGTGAATCCATGCTGAAATAGAATGTTCCCGTCTGAGGCCACGCTTCACGATGTAAGTGGATTTATCACGGCTGTCATCCCCCCTCACAGAACACCACGAGCTGCAGCAGAGGTTTGACAAGAAGGAGCGCGAGTGCGACGCAAAGACTCAGGAGAAGGAGGACATGATGCAGACGCTCAACAAGATGAAAGAGAAGCTGGAAAAGGAGATTACAGAGCACAAGAATGTCAAACAGCAAGTGGCTGAACTCTCGGCACGGCTGCATGAACTCAGCACCGTACGTCCACCTTTACCTCCCCTGGATCTCTTTATAACCTCCTTCAAGTACAATCAAGCTCTGAATTGTGTTAAATGTTGACAGTCAGCAGTGACTCTGTTGACATTAGAGGCAAAGAAAGCTGCGTGTTATCCCACCATCAACAGCAAACCCCTCAGATAGGAACATATATATATCTTTTATTTAACTCTTCACAGGTTATGTTGACTATTTTTATTAGACCGAACTCAAATCTTGTTTTCTTATTTCTGCGACGACCGTTAGGAAACATGAACTATTGAGTTCTTTCAGAAGTTAAAGATGAGGATCAGTCAGAGGTTCTCTCTTGCCTTGTGTAATTAAAACATTTTGATTATTAGTATTTATCCTTGTTTTACTGTCTGTGCAGAGACAGGCAGCCTTTGTCCCTGGAGGCCCTCCCCTGGCTCCTGGACCCCCTGGTGGTCCTCTGCCTCCTCCACCTATGCCAGGTTTTGGAGGTATGTGCCCGGCCCCCCCACCGCCGCCTCCTCCTGGGGGCATGATGCCTCCTCCACCTCCCCCACCCCCTCCACCGGGTGGACCCCCACCGTCTCCTGGCCGCCCCTCCATCGGAGGTGTCCCTCCGCCACCAGGGGCACCCCTAGGACCATCCTTGAAGAAGAAGAGCATTCCTCAGCCATCCAATGCGCTCAAATCTTTCAACTGGTCCAAGTTAGCCGAGGTGGGGGCCGTCACCGTTACCTGAATACCCCCGCCGCCATCCGTCAGGTGTAAGACGTCAACATCTCATTCTCCTCTCCACAGAATAAACTCGAGGGAACCGTTTGGATGGATGTGGACGACGCCAAGGTTTTCAAAATCCTGGATCTGTCTGACATTGAAAAGACCTTCTCAGCCTATCAGAGACAGCAGGTACTGAGGGGGGGTGGGGGGTGGGGGGGATCGGGATAGCTTGCATTTTGTAAAGTTTGTTCGGTTTCACGACTTTTCACTTCGGAAGCGAAGGAGGAGAAATGAGGAGGAAAGAGGTCAGGTACTTCAGAGGGTATCAGGGATTCGGGGGAATCATCATCATCATTCTTACATTTTGCTGGAATGCTGTTTGTGATTGTGTTTTTGATTGACAGTGCATGAGTTGGCTGCTCACAGTTGGCTTCAGTCTGCCGTCGTTCTACCAGCAGATATTTTTAACCAGTAGAGTTTGTATTAGTTGTACCTCCGAGATCGAGCATGTCCTCAGATCTCATGATGTCAGCAGGCTCTTCATCACGTCCGACAACTGACGAGCTGTGAAAGAAAATGAGTCATCTGAGCACAAACGCCCCCCGAATGTGTCTCCTCAGTGTTCCAACAAATAGATTCCATGTGTGCACAGCATGTGAAGGATGAGCACGCGTTTATCAGCCGAATGACTGACGTCTCACCGCTGCTCGCCTCATTCCTGATGGATCCATCCTCATCACGGCGCTGAATGAGCTTAACGTGTATTTATTTATCTCGCTGTTTTGTTTTGATGGGCTGCGATCACATAACTGCTTCACTTATTCTAACCAGTGCTCAAATCTTCCCCTGCTTCTTGCCTGCATTTTAGGACTTCTTAATGATCAGTAACAGCAAACAGGTGAGTGCCTTCGCTGTACTGCAGACGTACAGTCAGGGGCGTGCGCTCAGGGGAGGCAGGTGAGGCGGGGTCGTGATAGAATCAAATAAATATGAATATTTGAGCTGATACTTGTATATAAATATTATTTCTGTGTGATTCCAATCCTTTGGATCATTTTTTTTTTCTTTTTTATAATCAAAAATGCCGAGTTTGCGTATTTCCTGTTCAAACAGAGGCCTCTGCTCTACCTGCCTCACCTGGCAGTTAGAGCTGAGCCTCATCTCAGATTGAGCAGTGCCTCACAAACCGTGTCGAGCCTTTTACTTTCTCACTGTTTGTCACCGATGTCACGTTTGTAGACACTTTTATTATACGTCCTCACTTTCATTGAACAGGTGGTGTGTGTCACGTGTGTGTAGAACATATTTAGTCCTGCTAATTAAGAAGAAGAGGTGAGGCAGCAGTACCTCTTCCTCACTGAAGGGGGCAGAGTTGAGCCCACAGGTTTATGCTGGTTCTGCTGCTGCCCTTCTTCTACGCAGAAACATAATCAGTCCGGTTCTCTACAGTAGTCGCTTTTTTTTTATGTTTCGCTCCGACTGTAAAAATGGAAGAATCAAAATCCAATCCACCCCAGGAGAATAGATTAATTATTCCATTTAAAAAATCAACAAATCATTTTTTTTAAATATTTTTTTTGATCTTTTTTTTTTTCGTATATGATTGAAAATATTTTGAAAACAAAAAATGTAAGAGGAGTAACTATAAACTTTATTTATAACATAAAATACCACATTATAACATTTTTTCGGATTTCTATAGTCTATTTATTTTTATTTTTTTAAATGGGCTGAACCTACGATTTTGTCTCGTACTGTATGAATTGTAGTATTGCGATGGCAAATTAAAAACACGTGACGCGCTCTTTCCCTGAGCCGCTCCCTGTGTGTGTGGAGAGAGTTCTGATACGAGAAATGAAACAGAACCAGTTGTTCGTGCGGAAGCTGGCCATTAAATGCTGAATTTAAGTTCCTCTATTGGGTTCACATATTTATAAATCCAAACCCTGAAAGGGTCAGAACCTCACCCGCCACCAACCTCACCGCACGCCACTGTGTACCGTCTGCAGCTTATGACCTCACTCTATGTTACATGTCATGTTCTGTCGTACCTCCGCCCACTTCTTCTTACTCCATGTGCGTCAAACAGTGACTTCCTGTACCTGTCTGCATGTTCTCCACACTCCGTTACGTTGTGTTGTGTTCTTGGTGCACGTCTTCTTCATTGTTGCATATCTATGTGTGACCGATTCAACCCGCCGTCAAAGCCTGCCGTTTTCCCTCGCAGAAAGAGGCGGAGGACGACACGCTGAGCTCTAAAAAAGTCAAGGAGCTGTCAGTCATCGATGGCCGTCGAGCTCAAAACTGCAACATTCTCCTCTCGCGGTAGGTTTGTGTTTTCATCGTTTTAAAACATCGCAGACGCATCACAGGCTACGACGCATCTTTACGGACCTTTGGGTTTTTCTGCACTGCAGGCTGAAGCTTTCCAACGAGGAGATCAAAAGAGCCATTCTCACCATGGACGAGCAGGAGGACCTTCCCAAAGACATGCTGGAGCAGGTACATCTTCAGCTTTACGGCAGGAAGCAGGTTCAAGTGTGAAGACGAGGTCGGTCGCCGTAAACCTCGTAGAGGCCCCTTTGGGTTTTTTCGTGGTTTTCTTGACTTCAGCTGTTTTTTTGCACGTACACAACTAAGATTTAATACAATATTTATAGAATAATGATCAAAAGAAAGAGGGAAGAAGGTGCAGCGACGTATTAACATAGTTAAATACTTCAGTCCTAAGTAGCCTCCACGTCCAAATAAGTCTGAGAGACTTTGGATTAGATTGCCTGATGGATTCAGACACGCTTAGGCCGTCGTTCAAAACTCCAGCACACGCTCAGACAGAACCAATACCACTCAGAGACTGCAAACGGTACCCTCCATTACTGTCTGAGTTATTACCAGCCTCTAAATCTACCAACAAACTCTCTGAGTTTCTCAGATACTCTGTAGCCGCTCGTCTCCTGCGCCTTCCACTTCAGCGTCTCTGCTCAGCCCACGGAGCCCCCAGCTCCAGGAATTGGCACTTTGTGACGTTACCACTCCAAATTTAATATTTTATTTCATTATGCATGAAGGATCTACCTCTAAAAAAAAAGTAAAGTAAAGTTTCATGCAGGTCGGGGCTGTGGTCTTTCCATATCCTGCTCACAAACAAACAAACAATCAAACAGACAAACAAACAAACAACGGTTGCACAGGAGTGAAAACATGACTTCAATGACATCTCATTGTTTAGGGTCTCTCAGGGATCCTTGGCTCATTAATTAAAGAATTAGATGCAGAGTGGAGGAGAAGCTGACTGATGGACGCCAGACGAATGAAATGTGTTTTTCATTTTGGGAATGGAAGTTTTCTATTCTCCGTAGAGTGAAGTAATGCATCCAGGACACACTTGAGCACTTTTTTATGCTTTCTGGAGCCCTTGTAAAAGCTGTTTTCCAGATTATATGCAGAACATCGTGTTACACTTCTATCCGCAGTCTATCACAAATATAAAGGCGTATATTTACGATTCTGACGCTGCGGCGGTTCTTTGCAAAAATTCACTTACTAGTCCTTTAACCAGCAGTAGTGATGAGTGTTTCCTGTCCCACCAGCTGCTGAAGTTCGTCCCGGAGAAGAGCGACGTGGATCTCCTGGAGGAGCACAAACACGAGCTCGACCGAATGGCCAAACCGGACCGCTTCCTCTACGAGATGAGCAGGTACCTCCACCCTCAGCTGCTGGAAACCGGTTCCCAGCACAGACCTGAGAACATCAGACCAGCGCTCTCCACATGGGACGCGTGGAGAAACAATGGCTCTCGTTTCCTCGTTGAACAGGATGTCGCGGACTGAGCGGGAACAATAGCCGCGTGCTGTATGGCGAATGAGTAGCGAGTAATAACACAAGGATATGTACTGCAGGTTCTGTCATAGGAGTTAACTCATATCCTCGATGGACTGGAGGGCAGATGTTGATGCAGAATTCATTAGTCAGCATTTTATGAGCTCAAACAAGAGAGCTGCCAAACATCGGCGTCATCACCGCAAACAAAGGGTTGCATGTGGCACTTCATTAATCACACGGACAGCCTGACTCATTCATGCTTAAACACAATGTCCATGTTTGTGGCTTTTGTCTAGATGTGTGGATTTTTTTATTACATGGCTCCAGTTTTGTCCCTCTGTGACGCTCATTTTCCATCCCCTGTCCAGAATAAACCACTACCAGCAGAGGCTGCAGTCCCTGTACGTCAAGAAGAAGTTTGCAGAGCGGATAGCCGAGATTAAACCCAAAGTTGAAGGTGGGCAAAACCACATCTGACCCTTTAATGTCGTCGCCATGAGAAGAAATGCATGAAGTTACATAATTCTGTTTATTGATTCCTCACCTGCTTTAATACGCTAAAAAAACAACATACTTATCGAAGAGGACTTTCTCTATAGCCATAGTTAATGTCTGATCCTCAGTGGTCTCTTTGACCCGTGGTGTCCCCCAAGGCTCCATCCTCGGCACCTTTCTCTTTAGCACATACTCTCTGCCACTGGGTCAGATTATAAACGGGTTCAGTGTTGCACCTTTATAAATAAGAAATAGTGACCACTAAAATGTTGAGCAGGACATCAAAGGGTTAATACGGATAAACCTCAAATAAGAAACGCATCACCTTTGGAAGCGTCTCCCCGCTCCACACAGATGCCCTCTGACATTAACCATAACACTGATGCTCAAACTGCTGAAGTCCAAAACAAAATCAGCCGAGAGGTGAATTCCTGTTTCCTCTGGTGCCTCAGCTCTGACCAAGGCCTCCAAGGAGATCCTTCAAAGTCGAAACCTGAAGCAGCTGTTGGAGGTGGTGCTGGCTTTTGGGAACTTCATGAACAAGGGTCAGAGGGGGAACGCCTATGGCTTCAAGGTGTCCTCGCTCAACAAGATAGCCGATACCAAATCCAGTATTGACAAGTAAGAACCAGACCCTCCACATCTGGAGCAGGGAATGCCGTGTAGACGAAAATGACAGCTATGTATTTCACATGTGACACGCGCTCACTCACGGCTCCGCCTCTGTGGTCGCAGGAACATCACTCTCCTGCACTACCTGATCACCATCCTGGAGAAGAAATACCCCAAAGTCCTCATGTTCCAGGAGGACCTGCAGAGCATCCCAGAGGCCGCCAAAGTCAAGTAGGTGGAGCCGCCCGACAAACCGACTCCCTGTTGTTACTTTCCGTTTCACATTAAACCGTCGCTTTTTTTGCAGCATGACCGAGCTGGAAAAGGACATCGGCAACCTGCGCAGCGGCTTGAGGAGCGTGGAGAGTGTGAGTCACAGAGATCCCTGAGATCATGCGTGTTCTGTGTTAGTCATGCTGTGTGATTCTCGCCGCTGGTCTACTCTACAGTTCTTCCATCATTCTCTCACCCCCGGATCTTTTTATTAAAATGAATTTAACCTGCAGGAGCTGGAGTACCAGAGGAAGCGACCGCAGGAGCTGGGCGACAAGTTTGTGTCGGTGGTGAGTCAGTTCATCACGGTGGCCAGCTTCAGCTTCTCCGACGTGGAGGACTCGCTCTCCGAGGCCAGGGAGCTGGTAAGTCACTGCAGGGCGGACGCCGTCGCTGTCACCGGCACGCAAACGTTGAAAGCATTCATCCCATTTCCTCTCGGCACAGCTGTTCCTACATGCCTCCGTGACCTCATCAGTGACCTTTGCAGGAAGGCTAACAGCAGGAGTGAAGTGTTTCAACTTCCTGCCGGCGCACCGCTGATGCTTTATTGGCCGGCCGGCCGGCTCGCTGTGTGCAGGCCCAGAGACGGCGCCAGCAGAGGGTCGGATATTATTTTAACGTCGTTGCGCCCAGTGTTGTAGGATAGCGGCCCTGACCACGCCCGCCAAACTATCAGTATTCTGTGAAACTACATTTTACAGTTGGTGGCTTTATGAGAGAGAAAGAGAATACGGGGTTCCCACTCGCCCTGGAAAATAATTCACCAATTTTCCAGTTCTGGAAAACACACACACACAGATGTCCGGGAAAATTCACCTGATGAAGGATTGATGATGATTATTTTGCAACGTTAGTCAGTGTGAGGTCATTCCTTTTATGCAAGTTTTCTATTCCTGTCCTAAGCACCTGACAAAAAAATACATGTCTGAAGTATTTGTACGTCAGTATTGGGTTATACCTCATTAATATTCTCGTGACGATGCACCGAATGAGATCCGAGCGAGAAAGTTTCCACGTTGTTTCCCCAAATCTTTCTAAATTTCCTTCTGCTTTTTCCCCCCCCGGTGAATTCTTATCGCTAACGTCGTTAGCATAAGTGAACGGGATTTAAGTGGGCCAAATTAGCATCAAAGCTATCAATGATTCATTCGTTTATCTCCGTAACCTGTTATCCCGTTGAGGGTGGCCGCGGGGGCCGGAGCCTATCCCAGCTATCAATCAATGAAATTTTATTCACGTAACACCTTTCGAATAATGAAACATCTCACAGGTGTTGGAGTGTAACCCGTCTGTCATAACAGCCGGATCATCACCGGAAAAGTCCTGGAAAAATGATTTTGAGGAAAGAGTGGGAACCCTGGATTATTGTAAAAGTTTAAAGGCAAATAGTTTTACTCCTGCTAGAAACCCGAGAATATCCGCCTTTCTCAGAAGAGCCCGACACCCAGAAGTCAAATTTACGCGTCTGTTGCCGTTTATTGCTGCGAGAGGAAGATTTTTTTTTTATCTCGAGTGTGTCTTTCACCCCGCAGTGTGCGTGTTACCTTGACCCATGTGCTCCGGCGCTCACATGGCAACCATCTGTGAATCATTTACGGCGTCTCACACTCAGATAGTGGGCTGTTTGCAGCGGTCCAGAGGAACCCTGGTGACCACTCAAAACATCTCCTCCCCACCGGTGGGCCTTCAGTATGACGAGGTTCTGTCAGAGTACCAGGATGTAAGAACGTTTCTGAGACCAGTGTGTTCTGGGCATCTGCAGGGATAAAATCAATTAACGGTCGGATATGACTGAATACCGATAACGTGAGTTCAAACGGAACTTTTCTCCTCTTGGGATCGTCGGCGCTGCTGCTGACGCACACACGTGTGATGGTACTTGTTCTCAGCGGGGTCTCACATCTGGATGCTCTCCTGCCCTAACTTACATTGGAAACTACTCAATAAACACGTTGTCCTAATTTGGCTCCGGCTCCAGTCTCTGGGTTTGGCTGTAATCAGGGGCCGCTCAGGTCTGGGTTACGGTGGTCTTCAAAGATCCGCTACCGTTCCCATGTTCTTATTTCAAAGAACTGGGACCTAATGAGTCTCCTGTTAAACAGTCAAAGGCTGAGTAAAACATGCTTCTGCTGTGTCCTGCTGTAAATCTAATCCCCTGCACCCCCTCCCCCCGTTTGCCCCCTCCTCTCCGGTCCCACAGTTCCTGAGGGCAGTAAAGCACTTTGGAGAGGATGCGAGTAAGATGCAGCCAGATGAGTTCTTTGGCATCTTTGATCAGTTCCTGCAGTCCTTCACCGAGGCTCAGCAGGAGAACGAGAACATGCGGAAACGCAAAGAGGAGGAGGAGCGCAGGGCCAAAATGGAAGCTCAGGTATCCGATTGATCCACCTCCTGATGGTCCAAACAGAACCGCAGCTGTCACAACAGACTTACTGTCTCAGAATTACCGAGGGTAATCTGAAACCTTTTAGGAATCGACTAATTGTTCAGAATGAAGACTAGGACCAGGTGACATCTGAAAGCGTTTAAAAGACTTCAGGAAAGCTGTTTCAGAACACTGAGGTCTTTCTGATCGGGCCTCTGAAGAAGATCTGGAAGAATCCAGTAGTTTTTGTTGAAAAGTTGGGTACCACTTTAACGATAAGACTTTATAATTAAGCTATAATGCAGGTTGTAATCACTTTATAAGTCATTGCTTAATGTTTATAAACAGCTTATAACATAGCTCTCAATTTATCAAGGTGGGTCACTATTTGGCAATATGAAGTTAGCGGTACAGAGAAGTGGGCTCACTATTTGGCAAGCATCAGGTCTTGTATATCCTTTATACCTAATGAGTTATAAAAGTTTATTAATGGCTTGTAAAGTGTTAACAACTTAATTAGTCAACCGCTTACAAGCCATTTATAAATCCTTTATAAAGGAGTCTCTTACTGGAACTTGGTACCAGAGGTTTGCCTAACTTCACAGGAGCAGTTGGACATTTTGGGAAGTGTGTTTATTTTCTCTATAGCAGAGCGTTAGATAAGAAGATTGATTCGGCTGTCTTGTTTTGTAACTAAATAAAGCCGGTAGCCGTTGAGCTCCGCGCAAAGACAGGAAACAAGGACGGCTAACCTGGAATTTGTGGGTCCAGCCAAGAACTAGAGAAATGGCTGCTGTGGTGTTGACAGATTTTGTTACCTTTGGACGGAGCCGGGCTATTTCAGCCTTTATGCTAAGCTAGGATCAACAACCGCTGGCGGCCGCGGAGTCAATCTTCTCATCTACAGGCAGGAAATCAACTCCAAACTATTTCTTTGGTGTAAAGATAGAGGAATATGCGGGGAATTCTTTGCAAAAATGCAGTTTTTCTTTTCTGTTTGGTCAGCTGAAGGAGCAAAGGGAGAAGGAGCGAAAGGCCCGGAAAGCGAAGGCCAACGGCGAGGAAGATGGCGGGGAGTTTGACGACCTGGTGTCGGCGCTGCGATCAGGGGAGGTCTTCGACAAGGATCTGTCCAAGATGAAACGGAACCGCAAGCGCATCAACAACCAGAGCACGGACGCCAGCAGAGAGAGACCGGTCACAAAGCTCAACTTCTGAAGGGGGGTTGAGGTCATCAGCCTCGTCCCAACCGGCCCCCCCAGGCTCATCGTCAGTTTTGGGTCGAACTGACATGCACATTCCTCTGCACCTCCTCCATCCCCACCCAGCTCCACCTCCTCGCTGCCACACACAGCACAGCGCGGTTTTTCGACCTTTCATCCTCCGAGATTTTTGACGTCAAGCGGAGCAGAAGCCAAAAGCTACTAAAGACCAAATCCTCAGATTCCCCACCTGAGGATCCGTCTGGTCCGCAGGAGAACTTTTCCTCCCGGGTGTGGGAGATGCTCACGGTCGTTACGACAGGAAGCGTTTTGTGCTGTTTTTGTACGTTAGTATCTACGCACAGAGCGAGACGTGCAGCTAGCAGACTCCTCCGGGTCTTCACGCTC
This sequence comes from Lophius americanus, assembly GCA_037951165.1. Classification (NCBI taxonomy): domain Eukaryota; kingdom Metazoa; phylum Chordata; class Actinopteri; order Lophiiformes; family Lophiidae; genus Lophius; species Lophius americanus. Next base: position 155,999 of record JBBDHG010000459.1, read on the forward strand.
CCTTCAAACACAAAGATGATTCCATTCGTTACTCAAGGGTCCATTTTGTACCGACTGGTGTCGCGGGCCGAGAGGGATCGCCTCTGCACGCCACTTTTGGAGAAAGACTGAATCCGAACTTCCTCTTGGCGCTGCTGCCGTCTCGCGGTCAGAACCATCATAGAACTGGGACTGCCCGGCTTGATGCAGACGCGGTTTGGACCGCAGGAGACGCAGCTCGAGAGCCAGAGGTTTGTTTTCTATTTACCATTATTGACGTGCAGGATTTCTATATCTGATCGCTGTATGTTGTTTTGTTTTTGTTTTTTTAAAAGCGTTTCCTGTTAAGAGCTGGCCTTAACTCTGTTGATTTGAATTGTCCAGTGGGTACTCTCTACAGGCCTGGGCCTAATCTGCTCCTTCTCAACAAGTGTGGACACTCGTGTCATAGATGACGTATATCTATATATACTGTAAAGTTGCGTGCTTGTTACACATGCACATATAAATTCATAATTACTATGCTAAATGCCATTAAAACCATACCAATAGATGCAATACACTCCTCCCTCCCTGGAGGGAGTGGGGGGGGGGCCCTGTACGTTTTTACTGAATGGATGAAATGTTTTTTTGAGCGCTGGATGGATTTAACGCCGCATAGAAGTACCCTGAGTTTAACTTTAAAACGCCGTCATCCACGCGTGATGCTTTCACTCCTGTAGGAAACGTCACGCCTGGTTGGAAAATCTCTTGATTTGAATATTTTCCCCTCTGCCGTGTGAATCCATCCAGGGCGAAACTCCATTATTGGACTTTTATAATTTAAATACTGCCTTCCATTATACAATGGCCTGTTGAAAATAAATGGGAGAAATCAGTAATGTGTTTTTTTGTATTTAGCTAGACTACTCAAGTAGTTGAATTATTTATTCAGAGGTTCAAAATGTATTTTGTTACCACCAGTATTGAGTAATCGGATACAGAGAGGATGAAGAAGCCTGTCATAGAAACCAGGCTTTGGCTCCATCTAGTGGTCGGTGATCGTCATTGTGCAGAATGTATGGATCATTTCAAATACTGTAATAAACCTAAACCTGTAAGATAAATATCCTTATCACACATTTTAACTTACATCCACTGTCATTACCACTGGGTGATACACTTACTCACATTATTTATGTTTACAAAAATGTCATCTTTTCATTGGTTATATAAATCACCTGAATGACGAGATAAGATGACAGTTAACGGCTTATTATCTCATTTATTCAGAAAAACAAAGTCCTGGGCTTTCCTTCAGAGCAGCCTCAAAATATTGGGCGCTAATAACATGACCATCTATATTCCATTACTATACATCACTAATATAGTAATACATTACTCCATTACTTTATTACTTACTTAGAGACGTGTGTCTCACAATGTCTGAAGCTGAGACCAAAATAAATCTGGGTTAAACCAAACAAGCACAACATGACTTCTTCCTTGAAATCCAAATCTGAGAGTCAGAACTATCTCCTCATTTCAGAAAAACAGGGCGACATGTTTTTTCAAAGGTGAATTGAATTCGCTTCCCTGGTAATCTTCTTATCTTCACACTTGACCATCATTTTAACCTACATAAAAACGACAAATACGCTGATACTGTCGTTTTTATGTAGGTTTTAATAGTTAACATTTCACTGCCTTAGAGTGTCAGAGGTGATTTAGTGGCAATAAACAGACCTACCCAATATTACACGGTGGTTATAATGTAATGGCTTATTAGTGTATTCCTTATGTATTATTTGACCAGCTCAGTCCTGATAATTAGTGTATAATGAAAATGAAAATGTCTGATGTTGATACACAAGTAAAGACTTCTGGATCAGAGGTTCTTCTCAGGAAGCTTCAATGGGTTTTATTTATAGCAATGTCATAAAAACAGAACTTTGACCCGAGGCTCACTTCAGCAGAAACCCGTTCTTCAGCTCGTCATCCGTCTCCTGCACCAAACGGGAAACTCCAGTATAAAAAGCTCTGCCGGCGACTTCCACCACCACCGCCTTAAAGTCTCCACACTTGGTCTCCTGCATCACAAAGACCACACGTACACGCATATGTTTTGTGCTCAGTGGGCTAAGCAGAGACGCTGAAGTGGAAGGCGCAGGTTACAAGTGGCTACGGAGTGTTTGAGAGATACTCAGAAGGTTTGAGTTATTGCCGGCTTCTAAATTGAACGTCAACTCGGACAACAATGGAGGAGTGGGCATGAATTAATTGTAAACCTCGGCGGAGGTTTGGGGGTCTCTGAGGGCTTTTCTAGTTTTTCAGGAAACTGACAAGAAACAACAAAATCTCAACTATATTGGAAGAAAAATGCATCTATACCCGGATTTGTCTCAAACTTCAAACAAAGCAACCCTGACCTTAAAAACTAAATAATAATAATAATAATAATGAGGAATATTTCTTTTTTATACGTGAAAAATAGTGAAATATTCCTCTGCATCTGACTCTTCCTTCAGGAGCGGCGGGCAGCCTGGTACGATTCTCCTGAAGCAGAATAGGGTTCAGTTCTGCTCAAGGACACCTTGACATGAAGATGGTTTTCATCAAACATAATTTCCAGATATCTTCTGGTCTAAAAGCGAAACACTGGGGATCAAATAAACGTCCATGACACTTAAAAAACAAAACAAAAAAAAACCTCAGTACCTCGACAGCTTTCCCTGTGAACTGGGATCCAGTGGTTCCACTCTGAAAGGTCCTGGTCTGATTCAGCTGGATGAGACCTTTGTGGTACTGAAGAGCCACTCGGGCCGTAACACCAGAACCAGTGGGGCTCCGGTCCACCTGAGAAGAAGTTCACAGCAGTTTAAAAACAAGGTGACGCAGACGCAAATATGCAAATCAGAAATGCTTTGTCCAGTTTCAGGTGTGTGTGTGTGTGTGTGTGTGTGTGTGTGTGTGTGTGTGTGTGTTACCTGAGCATCAGCAAACACACAGACGTTGGCGGTGGCATCAGAGGAATAATTATCTTTGCCGTCGGTGAGGATGGTGCCGTAGCAGAAAGCCAGATCATCACTGACTGGGTGGTGCAACTTCACCTGGGAGAGATAACGTCAGGACTGTTATAGAAACTGAAACGTCGTGGAGCAAAGACGACGTCTTTACGTATACTTGTGTTCCTGAAAGGTCTTTTCCGGGGACATTCACAGTTTGGTGGGAAAGGACTTGAGCGGCCTGCATTGGACTGGAATCAGAACTCAGCACCAGCTGAGAGATGAGCCTCATCCCCCGACATCGGACCTCAGTAATCTCAGATTTCTTCAGCCAGACTCAAATTCGTAAAGGCCGAATGGCATATATTATAATAATATTGACTACAGGAATGATTTGCATAAAATTTGACCCCAAAGCAGGTTTTGGTTTATCCCAGAGGTGATTGGTTCTGGTGATGTTACGTGTTTCACAGCATTTTAAATAAAGTCAAATATAATAACAAGCCTTTGGAGGAGTGACATCACCATGTGGATATCGCTGCCTTTGTTCCTTTCATGTTTCTTTGGGGGTTGGAACTTGGGCCTCAGTGGGCTGAACAGAGACGCTGAAGTGGAGGGTGCAGGAGACGATCGACTACAGCAGGGGTGTCAAACTCAAATCGCAGAGGGGGTCTAAAATTAAAGATGGAGACCTCATCCTGGGCCGAACAGAACTCAAACTGGCCATTTCTGATCTGAGGTACGGTGACAATTTTATTCTTATTTTATAGAATTCTGCACTCAAAAAAAAAACAGAATAGAAAATACTCATAGATTAAATTTAAAAGAGAAACGGCTCCCCCCCCCTTTTTTTTATATAAATGGGTTGTACGTAGTAGACTAATGATTATTGTTCACATAAATGATTAATAAGCTGCTTTAACTCATTAGATATAAAGGGTATCAGAGACCTGCTGCTTGCCAAATAGTGAGCCCATTTGTCTGTACTGCTAATTTGATATTGCCAAATAGTGATCCACTTTGGTAAATTAAGAGCTATGTTATAAGCTGCTTATAAACTTTAACTAACAACTCAAAGTGTGCACAACCTCATTTATAACCCTAATTATAAACCATTAATAAATCCTTTATAAAGGTAGTCTTATTGTGACCCAGGTCCTCCCTAGGGGGTTTTCCCTGGGATCCATATTACCAACGGATCCAATCTTCGTTGGAGGACTACCTGAGATTTGACAGCATTGGTCACGGCGGAGGCTGCGTCCACCAGATCTCGAGTCCTGGACTTGGTCACATCAAGGCCAAACCTCTGGGCGTCTACAAAGGCGTAGAAGGCCCCCCCGTAGCTGATGTCCACCGTCACGTCGCCAAACCCTTCCACTGCCACCGTCACGTCTGAAAACAGACACTTGTTTTTTTTTAGCCTTGCAGGATATAACGACTCCAGAGAAGAGTTCTCGTCCCAGTGAATAAAGTTTGGATCTTCATCTCTTACCTGTAGCAAAAGCAAACGCTGGCACACTGTGAAACCTCACCGCACCGGTTCTACCGTCCGAGTACTCCACAAACGCCTTCACCACCCCACAGGGACAGTGGACGTTCACTTGTGTCTCCGGCGACTGAGGCTCTTTCACCAGTTTGTAGTCTACGGCGAAGCGTCCCAGTGCGATGACGGCGTGTCCACACATGGTGCTGTAGCCCTCGTTGTGCATGAACAGAACCCCCAGGTCCGCGTCGGGCATCTCGCTGTCCACGATCAAGGCTCCGTACATGTCATAGTGGCCCCGCGGCTCGAACATCAGCACCTTCCTCAGGTGGTCCAGGTGATCCTGGACGTAACGGCGTTTAGCCAGCACGCTCCCGCCTTTGACTGCTGGGTAACCACTGAGGATGATCCTCAGAGGATGCCCACCGGTGTGCATGTCCACCACAGAGAACCCGTCTCCCTCATGAGGTGGAAGCTGCAGGTCCATTTTGGCGCTGTAATAGGAAAACAAATGTGATTTAAGGCTTTAGGCCACAACAAAACAACAGTTTCACTTCTGTCATGTTTTTTTTTCATTAATTGGCTCAAAAACAAAAAAAAAAGGAATTCATGTAATGAAAAGTGTCAGGATGGTATTTTTTTAATTTGACATTATGCTACTAAAATAAATATTTTTCACAACACGAGATCTATTTTTGTCTATTTCTTCTTACCTGACGCAGATAAAATGAAATCGGTGTGAATACATGTTTGTATCTGTGTCACGTCGCCTCTATGGAGGATGAAAACTGACATAAGGATCAATAAATCCAGAAAGAAAAATATTTAATTATTCCCCTTTCCATGACCTAGATGTTTGTATTTATTTATTTACTCTTCTGTCATCTTTCATCCTTCACACCAATCTTTACTATGAGCGCGTGCTCATCGGAAGTGACGCCACATCCTGAGTTGTCATTCATGCATTTCTTTTGAGTGTTCTATCATAACATGAAGGTAGCGGGTTCGAATCCCCTCCACGTGCCTCTTTGTGGAGTTCGAGTTCTCCTCGTGGGTTCTTTCCTGGTTCCTCCCACAGTCCGAAAAACATGCAGCATATTTGAATCAGTGACTCTAAATTGTTCGTAGGGCCGAATGAGCGCGTGAATGTTTGTCTGTCCTGTCTCAATCTGTCACGTGTGATAAACTGGCGTCTCGTCTCAGGTGTCAGCTGGGATAAGGTCCAGCCCCCTCGCGAACATGAACAGAATCCCTCAAACCACAACGACACTCAGAAACACCCACGATCACATGTCCTACCGATCACTGGATCTTCTCCAAGGAAGATTCTCCCAATCCGCTGCCGTCCAGACTTTCCCTGAAGTAGAACTTTCTGGACCTTGAGCGGGTCTGCAGGCAGAGAGAGTTCTGCGTCCCTGCTGACGTCACTCACCAGCGCCGCCTGCTGCTTCGATGGACCCTCTAATTCATCTTCTTTTTCCTTTCTTTCTTCACCTGCGCTTTAAAAACTTCTCTTTCCTCATGGCTGGACTCAAACACATTTTTATCTCAATACAGTTTCCCCCGATTTAATAAACACACAAAAATATAATGGAATAATGCGAACGACTCTGGAAACTTGAAACTCAAGTATCACAACATGAAGGAATGACAGGCCTTCATTCATCTTCATCAACGTTCATACTGGACATTCATTCATTCATTTATTTTCATTAACGTTCATACTGGACATTCATTCCTTCATTCATCTTCATCAGCGTTCATACTGGACATTCATTCATTCATTTATTTTCATTAACGTTCATACTGGACATTCACTCATTCATTTATTTTCATTAACGTTCATACTGGACATTCATTCATTCATTTATTTTCATTAACGTTCATACTGGACATTCATTCATTCATTCATTTTCATTAACGTTCATACTGGACATTCATTCATTCATTTATTTTCATTAACGTTCATACTGGACATTCGTTCATTCATTTCTATTAACCGTTCATACTGGACAGTCATCCATTCATTCTTTCATTCATTTTTCTTTCATTCGTTCATTTTCTTTAACCGCTCATAGAATTTTTAATTCATTCATTTTCACTAACCATTCATACTTGACATTCATTCATTAATTTTCTTTGACCGTTCATACTTGACATTCATTCATTTTGTTTAACCGTTAATATTTGACATTCATTCATCTCTTTTCTTTAACTGCTCATACAAGAATTCATTCATTTATTCATTCTTTTTAACCATTCATCGTTCATTCATTGAACCTTCGGCATACAAACTTTTTTCTCTGATCCCGTCGCTTCTTGTGACGTCATATTATTGCGACTACAGTGTCCTGTTTACATAGCGCATGTCTTTTACTCCATTGAGTGAGATGACTTAAAGGCTATTTTCATCATGATTGTTTTAATTATAACAAGAAATGACATAAATTAAACTGGTAAGCATTATTTAAAAAAAATAAGAAAATAAATAGCGCATCCGAACACCTATTATCCTTGACGTCATATTGCTGCGACTACAGGGTCCTGTTTGCATAGCGCATCCAAACACTCCTCAAGATACTACTGAATCAAACGTTTTAAAATAAGTAATCTAAGCATACTTTTAATTTTTCACATGAAGTTTCTAAGATAAACAACCAGTAGCTTCACTGATGCCCGTGATAATAACACAACATCTTTTGCTCACAAATGTTGCTTTGACTTACCTGTGCCTGCATGAACGCACCTGTGAGAGATCTCTGCTGCAGTTTTCACTGCTTTCCATTCAGATAAGACCTGCATCGCAATAACCGAGCAGGCCAAACAACAGACGATGAGCAGGCATCAATTTTCTTGATTCATTTTACTGTTCATAACTTCCCTGAAGGCATGCATGTTCATTAATATATCTTAAAATAATACTGATTAAACTAGCAGTCACGTGCTTACATCCCAACATTTCACTCTCAAAAGATTTGCAGTCACACAGAAAAAGAGAAAACGTCATAGATTCATAATGTTGACCATGCTGCTTGCTCATGCACATCATTTTAACAGAGGAAAAGAAAAGCAGTAGTTTGCATAATAAAGAGTCTCAGTCAAAGATCTCAAAGTGTGACTTGCATTAAGACAATATTTCCCCATTTCAAATTAGACAAAAGCACTAAAAACCAATCCAAAATACCTGAGCGAGAGGCAGGAATAAATAGCAAGTTATAAATATCCCTTTTAAGAGTCACATCCTGTTCAAGGAAAATAAATCTTTCAAAGCTAAACTGAGACGATGATCATTCACGATATAAAACCTTTGAGTAATCTGCTAATATCGTGTTCCTATCCCTATTTGTACATGCAGGACGATCGAAGCTTAACGTTTTTCAGTAGCTCATAAAAGGGCTGCATAGTGTGGAGTTTCTATCAGGAAACAGACTGTGAGGATTCAGAGTGAGGCTCTAGCTTCATAAGGCACAACACTTTCAAATGTGTGGAGTCACAAATCTAAGCTTTGACTCCAAAGATTGAAAAAAATATATTTATGTATTTACATAGGAGCTTTGAATCAATCATTTCCCTTCGTGCCATGTCTCCTAAAAGAACGTCTTGTGTGTTTTCCATTTAGTGACTGAGTGGCGGGAGGCTGTTGTGAAGCGTTCCCATCTTAGAACTCCTAAAGGTCCTGCCCAGAAAACCTCAGTCCAGTACAAGTATGCAAGTTTTACAAGAAAAATATACTGTAAGTATCAAAAGTAGTACTCTCAGCGTTTTACTCTCATTTAGGATGATTGTGGGATTTATCTTTTCATAAGTCAGCTCTGTTTGTTTTACTTTTTTTTTAAATATTTGTGACATTTACATACGTTTTTGAGAATATTTGTTTATCCTAAGGAGTATGAGAATTTTCTCAACCCACAAAAACAAACACAAAAACAAACACTTAATCAGAAAACATTCTAAACTATTATAAGAGAGTGAATAGTTGTCACTGAACAGAGAGGGAGTATGAAAGATCGTAATCTGAAAATAAACTACAGCTGTCCACCCGACCCGGAAACAGCAGAAGAAAAATGAAGGTCTCTTTTGAAGACAGACTAACTTCTCCCTGCATGACGACGTCTTTGAATCGTTTGTTGTTGTTGTTGTTCCTTAAAGCATAAACAGCACCTGAAGATGTCACATACTTTTCAAATCAATCCCTTTGTCTGTGTCTTTAAAGGTGAGGTGGAGGGAATCTGCATGCAGTCAAGTGTTTAATGCGACAGGAGCCACTGGCCGTCCTGCAGGACCGGAAACTCTTGGTCGTGACCCAAACGTCAAAACCGCCCATCGTCTACTTCTGGTGTGACGGGCTTGGAGGCGGCGCCCGAGTCATCGCTTTTCAACCTGGCCTTCGGCGAAGAAGCCGGCGGCAGTGAGAGTCTTCTTCTGAGGGACAGCAGCCTGAGAATCTCGCTCAGCTGAGACTCCAGCACCGACAGACGGCCGCCCAGGACCCTCATGTCCGCCTTCAGCTCCAGCTTGGCCTCCAGAAGGCTGGTCTGAAGAGGGGCTTGTTCGGACGCCGGCTGGACGAAGGGCAGTTTGAGGAACTCGGCTCCCAGACTATTCTCGAACGGGTTCCTCTCCATCGGGCTCCGCTCCATCGGGCTTCTTTCGAAGGAGCTCCTCGAGTCTCCGGCTCGGTCGATGCGTAGATCGCTCTTCGTGATGCCGCTGTCACAGGAAACCGTTTTGTGGAGGGCGCCTGTCTCTCCACCTGCATCCAAAGCGCTATTACCTCCCTCCGCCCTCCCCCTCTCCTCTGGATCCTGGTTCGTGTTGGCAGCTACCAACTGTTCTGAAGACCGGGATCCTTTTTGCCACTCTTCTGCTTTCTGTGGAGGGCTTTCCTCCTCCACAGTAGGAGGAGGAGGAGGTGGAGGAGGAGGTGGTGGTGGTGGAGGAGCAGCAGAGGTTGCATTCTTGAACTTACTCCATCCTCGAGCACCTCCGCTGCTGGTGACACCACCCACGACTCCCTCTCCGCCTGCACCACTGCTCCTGACAGGGCTGCTGACCTTCTGGCAGAATGGACTCTCTGAACCGGGGGTGGGTATGGACTCCACAGCCTCCCCGGTGCCGCCTTGCTCTGACTCATCGGCGTAGACAAACGCTTGCGGAGGCGCAGCCCCTCCGCCTGCGCCCCCTCCCGCGTTATTCTGCGCCAGGGCGCCGTACTCCTGCTGGGGAGAAGAATGAGACCGACACTGCATGAAGGAGTCTGAGTCAGAGCGGCGTTTGCGCTGATGCTCCACCTGCACGGAGTTGTGATCCCAGAACGTCTGAGGCTCTCCCGGCGTTTGAGCGTCTCTCTGCAGCCGGAACTTCTGGAACAGCTTGCGGACCGGGTGGTCCTCGGGAATGGAGAGGGCCACCTCGTTCCTCTGACGCTCCCGCTCCCGCTTCACGTCGGCGATCTTTCTGAAGATGACCTGCGGGAGAGGAAGACGAGGGCGTAGATGATGTGGGACACGCATAAAACATCCAAGGTCACATTTAAATCACGAGAGCAGAGCTCTGCAAAAGTTTAAAATCAGAAATAGCGATCCAGACCTGCTGCGTGAGCTGAAATATTAAAGAGTTGGAGGGGAACTTTTAACGGCGTCGTTACGGTTTCAGGATATCGAAGAGTGACGTTTGAACAACATCAGCATTTCTCTCCTCAGCAGCGGTGGAGCTTTTGTGAACCGTTATGTATTCACACCCGAAAGGTTAATCTGACGCTGCAGAACTTACATTCTGTTATTCACAGCCGCCGCAGGAGGGACATCAAATATTAATATTTATTCTTCCGTCTATTCCTGATCTACGTTTGTTTAGTTTGTTTCTGTAAGATTATGTTTATTTTACTGTTTTATACGGAGCACCTCTGGTGACATGACGAAAAAAATATTAAATTATCTCACGGTCACATCTTACTAAGGCGTGGGAATGACTTATTATCTCGTGGCCATGACTTACTAAGGCGTGGGAAAGACTTATTATCTCATGGCCATGACTTAAGAAGGCGTGGGAATGACTTATTATCTCGTGGCCATGACTTACTAAGGCGTTGGAATGACTTATTATCTCGTGGCCATGACTTACTAAGGCGTTGGAATGACTTATTATCTCGTGGCCATGACTTAAGAAGGCGTGGGAAAGACTTATTATCTCGTGGCCATGACTTACTAAGGCGTGGGAAAGACTTATTATCTCATGGCCATGACTTAAGAAGGCGTGGGAATGACTTATTATCTCATGGCCATGACTTAAGAAGGCGTGGGAATGACTTATTATCTCATGGCCATGACTTAAGAAGGCGTGGGAATGACTTATTATCTCGTGGCCATGACTTAAGAAGGCGTGGGAATGACTTATTATCTCGTGGCCATGACTTAAGAAGGCGTGGGAATGACTTATTATCTCGTGGCCATGACTTAAGAAGGCGTGGGAATGACTTATTATCTCGTGGCCATGACTTAAGAAGGCGTGGGAATGACTTATTATCTCGTGGCCATGACTTACTAAGGCGTGGGAAAGACTTATTATCTCGTGGCCATGACTTACTAAGGCGTGGGAAAGACTTATTATCTCATGGCCATGACTTAAGAAGGCGTGGGAATGACTTATTATCTCATGGCCATGACTTAAGAAGGCGTGGGAATGACTTATTATCTCATGGCCATGACTTAAGAAGGCGTGGGAATGACTTGTTATCTCGTGGCCATGACTTACTAAGGCGTTGGAATGACTTATTATCTCGTGGCCATGACTTAAGAAGGCGTGGGAATGACTTATTATCTCGTGGCCATGACTTAAGAAGGCGTGGGAATGACTTATTATCTCGTGGCCAGGACTTACTAAGGTGTGGGAACGAGTTATAATCTTGTGGGACTGGGTATTATTTTCTTCATTATAAATACAGGGACAGTGTATTAGAGCTACTACATAGTTAAAAAAAACTGTTTGAACACAAAGATCCAAACACTGAACCCAAAAGCTGAAAATGTCGATGTATAAAACATAAATATAAATAATGACTAAGTCAGGTCATTATTTTTGCTTGAGTCACCAGTTTCTTATTTATAGTAAAGACGTTTGCATTAACTGAACACACAAGTGTGAGAAGGAGCTCAAAACTTCAAACAGTGCTGGCGTGAACAGTTTCTAAAACTGCACAGATGAATAATTAATGCCTTTATTTTCAATGAATACATTTGAAGTACAAGTCATGAATCTTTCAAAACGCCGCCCCGGCTTGCCACGAAGTTGATTCAGAGCTGCTTCGCCGAGGCTGTTTGACTTCGGCACGTCTGATTACGTAAGACGCCTAAAAAGTCGGGGGGGGGGGGGGGAAACCGAAAGAATATAAAGTCACTTAAAACATTATGGAGTCCTTATAAACCCAGAGACCTCGGGGAACCTGGCGCTACGATTGGCTGTGTTTGAGTTGCTAACTTGACTTGGAGTCGCTCAGTTCCTGAAGCGCCAAGCGAGGCCGGCAGGATGCCGAGATTAAATGAAGTAAATGAGATTGTGTTTAATTGATGAGAGCGTCTTTTTTTTTCAAATATACTGCATTTCTTAAGTATTTCATAATAGTCACTTCTGAAAAAAAGAGAGCCTATGTGCCGGCGAATATCTATTAAGAATTGATGTGATGTTAATCCCGTGGGACGGAGAGGTATACGAGCAATTTACTATCAGGAGCGGGAAGAAATACATCCCAATGCTTGTATGGGATTAATATGTACAGCCTGGAAGAGACGCAATCAAATATTTATAGGTCTTAGTTTAAACTGTATCTTACTGTGTCTCTTATATTTTGTGTGTTTCCCGGTCATCTGCTGACACGAGTCTCTGGAAAGGAACAGTGAGCACGTGAAAATATACTTCCCCCCCGTTTAACATCAACTAAATTCAGCTTTTTATTCCAGAGAGTCTGATTCGGCTTCTTCAGCTTCGTATCGATGATATTTACACTGAAAGACCGGCTGAGCTTTACATCCCATAGTCGGAATGTGAAATAAAGTTGTGAGTGTTTGAAATTTCAGCGGGTTTCAGCAAATTATATGTGTATATATGCACATTTAAATATACACACATATATATATACGTATATATCTATATATATGTACACATATATGTTCATATATAGATACACACACACACACACACACACACACACACACACACACACACCACACACACACAAGTATAATATGACCCAGTGGCAGCATGTATATACAAAAGAGTAAGGGACTGAGTACGGAGCCCTGGGGGACACCGCTGGTAGAAAAGGCCTCTGAGGATGAGGAGGAGGCATTAACCATGGCTTTACAAAATCATATTATCCATAATTCTTTCTTGGTAAGGACGTTAAAGGGATATTTCACATATTTTACCTCGACATCTTTTAGGTTTTTCTAGACGAGACCTTACAGGAAAACATAAAAATGGCCAAACTGATTTATTTAAACAGTAATAAACGCCCATTTGTTTCTTTCAGCCAATAATATTAACACACTCTGACGACGGCATTCAAAGAACAGATTTCATATATATTCAATCCCATCAGTTGTTCTTACCCGTTTTCGTAGATTGCAGGTGAGGATGAGGTGGCGGGAGAAAGTGTTGGCGAATGCAGTGTAAAACTCCAGCACCTTCATCAGAGCGTCTCTCCTGATGACGTGCAGGTCGCAGTACGTCAGAGCGCGGACGTTCGCACAAGCCCGCGCCGGCGTGATGTCTTTCCAGAACACGTCCCCAAACACGTCACCTTTACCTGGATGGACCCACAGATTAGAACTTAGAACCCGTTAATATAATGTGACGTATATGCAAAAGAATAAGGCACCAAGGTTGGAGCCCTGGGGGGACACCAGAGGTGAAAGGGGCCACTGAGGAGGAGGCATTAACCGTGGCTTTACAAATAATATATCTTAAATAACATCTTTTTTTTCTTGGTGAGGCCATCAAAGAATGCAAGAAAAGAGGAAGGAATAGGAATAGAGGAATAAAAGTGGCTCAAGTGGTCACCTGAGGTCAAAGGGCGGTAACTTCAGAATATTGTTGTGGATTACCTAGTATTGCGATGACCTCATCATCCTGGATGACCTCTAGTGAACCCGAGACCACGAAGCAGAGGGTGTCGACGCTCTCTCCGATGTGGAAGATGAGGTCGCCGGGCGCACAGTGGGTGGTCTGAAACTCCACAGCCAGAGAGCGAAGGCAGCCGTCACTGGCCAGACGGAACGCCGGGTGGTCGTTGAACACCTGCCTGTTCAGGTGGACGCAGATGTCTGCCCGCATGTCTTTGGGACAAATGGACAGAACCTGAGAGACGTGGAAAGCGGTCGGTCAGTCAAAGCAGTGAAATGTCGTTTTTTTTTTTAATTAAATGATTTTAATGCAATAAATTTTGTTTTAATTTATTGAAGTTTAAGTTTGAGTTTAAGTTTGAGTTTAAGTTTGGAATTGGAATGGACTGAATTAAAAGTAGCAGAAATGGAAAACTAGTTTTGCTATCCAACTTTAATATTTAGTCAGATTTATTTTTTGTAAATACAGCGATCACGATAATCTGGTTGCAGGAGAATCACAAAAAACAATATTATTTTAAATAAAAAGTGTCAATTATTCAGAGGGCTTGGATGTCACAGGAATACATTTTTAAAATCAGGTATGAAAAAATTCCAAATATATGTAAAGTAATTTACAAGTGTGCTGAACAGAGACGCAGAAGTGGAAGGCGCAAAAGACGAGCGGCTACAGAGTATTTGACAGATGCTCAGAGAGTTTGTTGGGAGTTGTCGGTGGATTTAGAGGCCGGCAATATCTCCGGCCTTAATGGAGGAATCGGCATGAATTTTTCTGTAACCGATGGTTCTGTTGGGCCTTGGCGGAGGTTTGGACTCTCTGAATACTTGTTCTAGTTATACACAATGTGGCATCTTTTCCAGAGCTTCAAGAACCTAAAGGCTCCCAGCATCCATTGCAGCTTCTGGGATTACGGGTGTCAGCGAGTTCACTCACTTGTCTGCACTGACCTTTAAAGCCTGTTCTTGCTCACATTGCCACATCAACCTTAACCGCTGACATGTGATTTTTATGGTTCTGCTCACAACGATAGCTGTCTTACCTCAGCTGCTGACAGAACGGCTTAAGTTTCTACATAAAACCCATGAAGCCACTGTTAGCTGTGTGGAGTCAGAACTCTGTGATGACATCATAGAAATGTGATCTATTTCCATCGGACAGATCTTTAACCACGCATCGGCTTCGTTGTGCGCGTCGGCGTTTGTTGCGTCAACAGACGCCGTGATGATACCTTGTCCGTGTCGATGCCTTTAGACATGGCCCAGGTGGAGACGATGAAGTCCATAACCCTCTCGCTCAGACCTTTGGGGACCTGATAAAGTTTGAGGAAGTCCCGCACGTTGTTGAGCATCTCGTGGTAGCGGTTGGTGTTGGTGTACATCTGCTGGAAGATGGTGGTGACATTCCCGAAGATGGTGGCGTACAGCAGCGCTACAAGGAAAGGTGAAGAGCAGGTGTCAGTCGGAAATATTGGGAGCACCGCAAAACATGGAAAGAATCCATGGAAAGTATTTTCCACTGTGGGTTTTTTTAAATATGGAGTTCGATCAGAAAGACTATCTTCTTGCACACCGCGCCACAGTTACTGCTCATACCCACTCTATTAACTTCACCTTTCACACGTTCACAATCTCAGCTACGTGCTTCATGGTCTGGGGCATTAATTCATTTCAGCTGCACCCAATCGGAGATCCTCATCCATCAATCACTGTCACACCGGCGGTCTGAGTCCAACGCCATCGGCTGCTGTCATTAAATACGTCTCCATCCATTCATCTGGAGCTCTCATGTTGTTGGTTCACGCGTCCTCCACCTTCCCATCTCCACCTAGCCCTCGCAGGTTAGCCTCAGCAGACTCAGCAGACTCATCAGCCACCACCGCCAGTATCAAGACAGCGAAGAGGGGATATTCCCTGCTGCTGCTCAGGGCAGAGACCCTTCAATCTCAATCTCCCCGAAGAGTCTGAGCGCCAGCGACGTTCTAATCGACTCATCATCAGTCGTTATGAATCATTCATTCACTCGCTGATGGAAACATCAGATCTATCAGATGTAACAGGTGTTTCAGATGTAACAGATGTAACAGATGGTTGAAGGAGGACCTAACGGGCAGCAGTGCCCGAAAAATACATGATTAAGAGCCTTTAGACCATTATAAATGAAATGTAATATTATTATTATTATTATTAAACCATCATACCCTAATATCCTTTTGTAGGGTTAAGTTTTTAAATCATATTATTATGATCACACATATATAATCCCAATATATATATATATATATATATATATATATATATATATATATATATATATATATATATATATATATATATATATATATATATATATATATATATATACACGAATAAGATAAAAATGTTTTATTAAGTATAGAAAATACACATATACATGTTTTATAGTCTGCTATATATTGATATTTCCCTTAAAATCTCACCACAAATACTGTAAGTCAGTGATTATTAATGGGTAAATCAAACGTTAAGGGGATATATTTTGTGGATACTGGAAATGTGTTACGAGATGAACTGAATTTGTGAAAATAATGTGACTTTGATGAATAATTTATTCTTGTTCTGCATGTTCTCTGCAATAAGAGCTTAAAACTATAGGGCTGATCATATAATGAGCAGTGAAAACACACACACACACACACACACGCACACACACACACACACACACACACACACACACACACACACACACACACAGGATGAGCGGAGCCCCTCTAATGTAAATCATTACACACATTTCCCCGGTGAGAGCGCTGCTCTGCCGCCTGCATTGACCTCAAAGAGTCAGTCGTCGTCTTTTATCCGGAGGTTTTACCCACTCAAGAGGAAGAGGAGTCCTCTCCGCTCGCCACAGCAGGATCACGGAGGTCAGGACGCATATCTGACGTGAAGGCTCGTCCTCCTCCTCCTCCTCGACCCCAGCCTGCAGGCAAACTCTTCCCTTCTCCTCTTCCTCTCACATAACTACTGTATCTGTAGCAGGGAGATTTATGGGCCATAATTGAAGACGAGACATCAGTGCGAGTGAGAGATCTTTGTGACGGAGACGCCACCAGAGAACACTGCATGTTTACTTTAAGTACAAACGCGGGAGCGCGGCTGTCAGATTGGGTTTCCCTCATTGTTTTTCCTTTTGTTTTTATTGCATCGCTTTACATGATGTTTTCCAGGAGCCAGCCAAAGGTCAAAGGGCGACGGCGAGTCGTGACTGTAGCAAAAGTCCCGCAGAAGGTGAAACTATTACTGTACGCCATGAAGCCTCGATGAAGAGGGAGGGGAAGGGCTGCAGAACATTCCATCAGAACATTCCATCAGAACATTGTATTCGGTGGGAGTGTGGGCACTGCAGTGGGCGATGAAGAGTGAATGGACGAAGGCGTCTACAGTAACATAGATGTTTGTTTTTGCGTCACATAATCAGGTTTAATTCAATGTTAATGTTCATTTTTAAATGAGAGAAAATCAGATAAACACTAAAAGGTTCTGGAAACAAATTCTCCTCAAGCTGGACTTTTTTTTTTTCCTGTTTAACCTTTTAATCTGAGATTTCCTTGAAATCTCAGATTAATGAGGATCTGCAATGGATGGATGATTGTCAGGAGTCTGTCCTTTAATCTAGATGACCTCAACCACAACCTTATAATATTATTATTATTATTATTATTATTATTATTATTATTATTATTATTATTATAAATTATTATTAATTATGTTTTTTAGTGTGTGTGTGTTGCTTGTTTTTATTGTATTTGAATGACATGTATATATTATTTATGCCACTACTATATTTGTTTTATATTTGCTTTATACAGTATATATATATGAAAAAATATAAATAAAAAAAAATATATATATACATATACTATATATACTATATATAGTATATGTAAACATATATAAATACATGTACCATATTCAAACATATATATACGTATACTATATATACTAAAAATATATTAAATACTCTATAAGTATAGTATGCTATATATACTATGTATATAAACATATTAATACATATATTATATATAGAATATATACATTTATATATATATACTGTATGTACATATATATTAACATACAGTATATCTATATATACTATATAGATATACTATATATAGTATCTATATATATATATATCATATATATCAAAATGTAAAGTGCGTTATGAATAAAATGTGGTATTATTATTATTATTATTAGTATTAGTATTATTATTTATTATTATTATTATTATTATTAGTATTAGTATTATTACATTATCAGATTCATCTCGGTCAGCAGCTTCGTGTCTCTTGTAATTTTGCTGGAAACACTATAGATTCTATAGTATAGAATCTAAATGAACAACGTGGCATTAATGGAAACACAGTACTTGTAGCGGAGAACGGGTGAATTAACGCTGTGATGGAGGATGGCGGTGATGATCAACCTTCAGAGACCTTCAGAGAGGAGGCTGCTGAACATGTCACTTCATATTATCGACAGAGACGCGACCCAAACTCCTCCTCACTGGTTCAAACGCCAGCATGCAGCTGAGTGTGGCCCACAGGAGAGGAAGAGGAGAACACTGGATTACTGCCGTACATAGATAATTATCTGAGTTCACGGACTGCAGCTTAGAGTTTAGAGTCAGAACCAGGTTTGTTCAGGAAGTAGTTTGTTCTGGATTAATCACAGATAAACGGCTTATATGTGCTGATATTTATACTATTATTGTACTATTACTATTACACTATGATATTAATACCATAATATACTATTATACTATATCTACTATGTATATATATATATATATATATATATATATATATATATATATATATATATATATATATATATATATATATATATATATACTATTTGTAGACAAATATATTGCTTACATGTAGGCTACTATTATATATTATATATAATTTACTATATACTTTTATAGTATCCTATAACGACTGTTATTATACTAATACTACACTATTATTATATACAATAAATATAAAAAGTATATAATAATATATAGAATATATATGCTATTATGATATATAATCAGTATTATATTCTAATATACATATTATATGCACATGAATATAGGGTTTATATGTACTTTTATACGTACTATTTTAATATATTATTATTATTATACTATAATAACAAACTATTACTACAATTATTATACTATTACTATTAATAATATTATTATACTATTATTAATAATAATATTATTATACTATTATTAATAATAATATTATTATACCATTATGCTATACTATAACCTCTATATTCATAAAATGACTTTACTATTATTATAAACTTTTATCTATACTATATTCAGCTTATCTATATATCTTTATACATCCATCCATCCATTCATCCATCCATCCAACAATCCAACCATCCATCCGACCATCAGGCCAATCATCCATCCATCCAACCATCTATCCATCACTTAAATCATCATCCATCCAACCATCCATCCAACCCTCCATCCATCCATCCATCCAACCATCCATCCATTCATCCATTCATTCATTCATTCATCCATTCATCCATTCATCCATTCATCCAACCATCTATCCATCAGTCCAATCATCATCCATCCAACCATCCATCCAACCCTCCATCCATCCAACCATCCATCCATTCATTCATTCATCCATTCATCCATTCATCCATTCATCCAACCATCTATCCATCAGTCCAATCATCATCCATCCAACCATCCATCCAACCCTCCATCCATCCATCCATCCAACCATCCATCCATTCATCCATTCATTCATTCATTCATCCAGTCATCCATTCATCCATTCATCCAACCATCCATCCAACCATCTATCCATCAATCCAATCATCCATCCAACCATCCATCCAACCCTCCATCCATAAATCCATCCATCAATCCAACCATCCATCCATCCGACCATCAGGCCAATCATCCATCCATCCAACCATCTATCCATCAGTCCAATCATCATCCATCCAACCATCCATCCAACCCTCCATACATCCATCCAACCATCCATCCAGTCATCCATTCATTCATTCATCCATTCATCCATCCAACCATCCATCCATCCATCCAACCATCCATCCATCCATCCAACCATTCATCCAACCATCCGACCATCCATCCATCCAATCATCCATCCATTCATTCATCCAACCATCCGACCATCCATCCATCCATCCATCCATCCATCCATCCATCCATACATCTAACCATCCATCTAACCATCCATCCGACCATCAGGCCAATCATCCATCCAACCAACCATCTATCCATCAGTCAAATCATCATCCATCCAACCATCCATCCAACCCTCCATCCATCCATCCATCCAACCCTCCATCCACCCATCCATCCATCCATCCATTCATCCATTCATTCATTCATCCATTCATCCATTCATCCATTCATCCAACCATCTATCCATCAGTCCAATCATCATCCATCCAACCATCTATCCATCAGTCCAATCATCCATCCAACCCTCCATCCATTAATCCATCCATCAATCCAACCATCCATCCGACCATCAGGCCAATCATCCATCCATCCAACCATCTATCCATCAGTCCAATCATCATCCATCCAACCATCCATCCAACCCTCCATCCATCCATCCAACCATCCATCCATTCATCCATTCATTCATTCATCCATTCATCCATCCAACCATCCATCCATCCAACCATCCATCCATCCATCCAACCATTCATCCATTCATCCAACCATCCGACCATCCATCATCCATCCATCCAACCATCCATCCATCCATCCATCCATCCATCCATCCATCCATCCAACCATCCATCCAACCATCCAGGCTGGAGTAAAGCGTTGCCTGAAGTCGACTCTTCACTCCTTTGGACCGTTGGACATTTACTCGGGGAGACGTCGTTTTCATCGGTACGTATTCACCGTCTCCCTCATACGCTTCCTTTAGCGGCAGCTGTCAGACAGGCAGACGGCTGTGGAGCTCATTAGAACGTCTGATGCAAGGAAATGCATCCAGACGGTTCTCTGCTCCTGCGAGCTCATTATGAATGCATGAACCAAATGAGAGGATGCAGGCGTGGTGCGTGGAGGGTAAAGGGGGATGGAAGAACAGTGACTCCTCTACACGTGTCGCTCTGCAGACAAGTTCCACCTGCAGCTGGTGGTCCAAGACAAAATCCCCCCTTTGGGGATGAATAAAGTTTCTCTCTCTCTCGCTCTCTCTCTCTTTCTCATTAGCTTGGAAGCTAGCTAGCCGGGTAAGTACGGGCGCCGTTTGAACGAGTAGAACATGTTCTAGAACATTCAGCTCTAGAAGTTCAATGTCAATCTAAATTCTGTATCTAAATGTTAAATCTCAATCTATCTCTAAATGTTGAACCTAAATGTTTCGAAAATATGCAAATGTACTCTGACGTCACACACGGTTAATGCGGCCCCCTTTAGCACCAAAGCGGTTTCTGATCTAGTGCCTGACTTGGAGCGGCCCCCTACGAAGGGGGTATTTCAGAGCAACCGCAAACTCCTGGGTTAAAAGCAAGAAGCGATGATGTCAGAGAAAGGGGGCGGGGTTTCGCAGCAAACCAGAATTTTATGTCCGCCATGTTTGAGAAGACTGACTGATCTAGATTCTGGTCTACACTGTCATTTAGAGCGATAAGTGGTTTAATATCCGCTCCGTTGTTATTTTACATCTTTACGTCTCTTTTACATCACACAAACTACTTGATGAGTCAGCCTTTTTTTTTCTTCTTCTTCATTCCATTCAATTTTCATTAATACTGAAGATGTTTGCTGTCATTCCAGAAAATAAAACAATGTAAGTATCACCTTATAATGTGATAATTTCACATTTTAATGTGGAAAATTTCACATTTATAGGTGAAATATCGATATTGATTAAATCATGATAATGTAAAATTGACTTTACACTGAATTTTTTATTTTTTTGCTTTCCTGGCTTGACAGCAAATCATTTCTGTACTTTCACATTGCGACAGGAATTTTGATGGTGAATGTCATGTTGATTTAGGATTAGTAATTAATACTATAGTGCCATTTTTACGTTGATGCAGCATGTTATTTAAATGTATTATTATTATTATTATTATTATCTAATTGACGTAGAAGACATCGGGATCCAATCCAGTGTTCTCCCCGCGTCTGCGTGGGTTCTCCCCGGGTTCCTCCCACGAACCTGAACACGATAAGGGCTTATGGAGAATGAATGAATGCATGAACGAACGAGAAAAAACACTCAGAGAACGCAAACCTCCAGCCCAAAAGTAGCCCAGGTTCAGGAAAGGTTCACGCAGATTCCTCCATTAATGTCTGAGTTATTGCCAGCCTCTAAATCTACCGACAACTCCAACAAACTCTCTGAGTATCTCTCAAATACGCTCGTCTTCTGCGCCATCCACTTCAGCATCTCTGTTCAGCCCACTGAGCCGCAATCTCCAACCCAAGGTTAACATCACAGAAATCAAAGGAACTGTTGAAACTGAGCCCAAAGCTCCATCCCGTATGAAACATCAAAGGAATCAAAGGATCAAAGGCAGCGATAGCAACATTGTGACATCACTACTCCAAACTACTTATTATTTTTTATTTTTTTCTATTTTAAATGCTGCAAAACCCGTAACGTCACCAAAATGTAACCATCTCTAGGATATACCAAAATCTATGTCTGGGTAAAATTTCAAGCACATCCGTCCTGTTGTTATTCCGTAATCCTGCTCACAAACAAACAAACAAACAAACAAACAAACAAACAAACCAACGCAACCTCGCTGGCGGACGTAGCGATATAAGAAATAAGAGCAGCTTCGTACAACATGATCATGTGTTTAGAATCCTTAGTAAACAGAGTGCTGAATGCTGGGTAGTAACGGCGTACTCACAGCCCACCATCATCATGGCCACGGAGAAAATCTTCTCGCCATCTGTGGCTGGGGCGATGTTACCAAACCCGATGGTGGTGAGACTCGTCATGGTGAAGTAGAGAGAGGAAATGTACAGCGTGTCTTTGTTGGGTCCGCCCTCCCATTGTCCGGTACCGCTGGCGTTGTAGCGGTAGGGGGTCCCGATACTGAGCGCCAGCTGGTAGAGCCAGCTGTCCGTCTTGATCGTGTTGGTGGTCTCATCAATGACTTCATAGTCCCCGATGCTGTACCAGATGCAGGCCAGCCAGTGGGCCACCAGACCAAAGACGCACACCAGCAGAACCAGGACAGCGGCGCCGTACTCCAGGTAGTGGTCCAGCTTCCGGGCGACTCGGCCCAGCCGGAGCAGCCGGATGACCTTCAGGGAGCTGAAGAGACTGCTGAGACCCTTCAGAGAAAGACGAAAGGAAAAAAATACGTCATTCCGGCAAGTTTGCCCCACTCTTCTGTCTCTGTTGATGACATCATCAGGATTATCACCTTTTTGGCATTAACCCTAAATCTACGTCTTTATAAAACCCGTTTTCTGCAGCAGAACTTCACCTTCTTCACTTTAAGATGCCGTACTAGCAGCTCTTCCCTCTAGGGGGCGCCAAAGCGGATCATCTGGTTCTGCGTACAATATAAATCGGATGCCCACCCCGACTTCACCCTCGCCATTTATCCATTATCCATTTATTTATTAAACGTAATTTTATCTTCTGTGGATATAAAAAATAAACACAATGTAACGGTTTTCCTTACCGGTAGAACCGAGTCTTCGGCCCGCGTGGCGTTCCTGTGGAAATGTGACGAGTCGCGGAGATGACTCGTTGACGATCCTGACTCCGCCACATCCTTCGATCAGAAAAACGTTTTTCAGTAACTGTGTTTCAGGCTTGTTCGTCAAAAAATAAACCCGATGATCAACATCCTTCGCTCACCTCGTTCACGTGCTCAAAGGCGTTGATGATGTCATAGGGCAGACAGGACAGCAGGTCGATGACGAACCAGGTCTTCAGGTAATTCATGCGTATCAGCTTGGCGTCCGAGATGACCTCACCTGCGGGACCCACGAAGGTGGTGTGGAAGTTGAGCACGATGTCGACGAGGAAGATGACGTCCACGACGCTGTCCAGCACCAGCCAGGCCAGATTGTTTTGCTTCGTCTTGAAGGAGACGTTGTAGGGAACCATGATGGCGGTGTAGAAGGTGAGGATGAGGATGACCCAGTCCCAGGTGGTCTTGAAGGTGCAGTAGTGGAGGATGATGTGAGGGGGGGTCTTCGGGGCTTCCTGTTTGTACTGGGGGAGAATGTCGGACCCCAGCTGGAGGGCCTTTCATTGAAATGGAGCAAATAGAACCGCGTGAGCCCAGAGTCAGCTGGATCGGCTTCAAACCACAAACTGTGAGGTCAGACCTTCATCACCAAATCCATTTGTCCTTTAAATTTTGAGGCTTTTCTCATTTCCCTTCAACTTCCTGCTGAGCTGTTTGGTTGAACTCATTTTTGAGTCACTTTGTCTGACTGTAAAATGTGGCTGAACCTGTTTATACTCGGACCCAGTGGCAGCATGTATGTGCTAAAGAGTAAGGGGGCCGAGGATGGAGCCCTGGGGGACACCACAGGTCAAACTGAGGAGGAGGCGTTAACAATGGCTAGTGAGAAAGTCCTGTTCCATAGGTAGGATTTTATTAAACCAGAAAAAGTTTAATAAGGGTCAAATAGTTTTCTAAAAACAGTTGAGCTAATCTAATTCAAATTCACTAATTTCCATGATTTTTTTTTTTTTTTACACTGTTTGAAAACATGCCAGATAATTTCACAGTTCGTTGTAAAAATTTTGAATATCTAAGATACAACATTAATAAATGCCCCAAAGGAATAAAATATGCAGAGAAATCATTTTTCAACAGCTTTTTTTTTACATTAAAGGGTTTTAAACTGGATTCATTTCAACAGAAGAGTCTTTTTTCAGATAAACCCTAGGTGGCGCTCACCTCAGCCAGTCTGGACGGCTTGTGGCTGACCTCCGTCTTACTCAGCGGCGCCATCTGCTGCACCAGGTTGCGATTGTTGGTCAACGCTCGTGTCAGCCTGGCGAACTTTGTCCAGCCTGCTTAGAGACATCAAATCATTTCATTTACAGACCCTGAAAATTTTAGAGGCACATTTTAATGCAGCATCAAGACAGACTTTTTAATAATAATATCAATAATTCTCTCAAAATTATTTTTCATTTCTCCTTAGGGTCTTTCTCAAGGAACAACGGCATGTTGTGACAGCAGCTGGGCTAGAGCCCCCGTCTCCAGGTTTGTGGGACGACTGCTAGACCCAGGAAAATAATCACGTAAAAACGTAAAAATGATCACGTTATAACGTGAAAATTATCACGTAGAAAGGTCAAAACGATCTTCTTATAAGGAAAAATTATCATATAAAATTTGAACATTATCATGAAAAAACGTGAAAATTGTCACGTAATGACTTAAAAAATTATCGTGTAAAATTTGGAAATTATCAAATCAAAAACACGAAAATGATCGTAAAAACGTCAAATTTATCGTAAAAACTCTGTGACTCTGTGACTGTGTGTCTGTGATAAGTCTGTGATAAGTCTGTGATAAGTCTGCGATAAGTCTGCGATAAGTCTGCGATAAGTCTGCCATAAGTCTGCCATAAGTCTGCGATAAGTCTGTGATAAGTCTGTGATAAGTCTTTGGATAAGTCTGTGATAAGTCTGTGATAAGTCTTTGGATAAGTCTGTGATAAGTCTGTGACAAGTCTGTGATAAGTCTGCGATATGTCTTTGATAAGTCTGTGATAAGTCTGTGATGAGTCTGTGATAAGTCTGTGATAAGTCTGTGATAAGTCTGTGATCAGTCTGTGATGAGTCTGTGATAAGTCTGTGATAAGTCTGTGATAAGTCTGTGATAAGTCTGTGATAAGTCTGTGATAAGTCTGTGATGAGTCTGTGATAAGTCTGTGATGAGTCTGCGATAAGTCTGTGATGAGTCTGCGATAAGTCTGCGATAAGTCTGCGATGAGTCTGTGATGAGTCTGTTATGAGTCTGTGATAAGTCTGTGATAAGTCTGTGATAAGTCTGTGATGAGTCTGTGATGAGTCTGTGATGAGTCTGTGATGAGTCTGTGATAAGTCTGTGATAAGTCTGTGATGAGTCTGTGATGAGTCTGTGATGAGTCTGTGATGAGTCTGTGATGAGTCTGTGATAAGTCTGTGATAAGTCTGTGATGAGTCTGTGATAAGTCTGTGATGAGTCTGTGATGAGTCTGTGATAAGTCTGTGATAAGTCTGTGATAAGTCTGTGATAAGTCTGTGATAAGTCTGTGATAAGTCTGTGATAAGTCTGTGATGAGTCTGTGATGAGTCTGTGATGAGTCTGTGATAAGTCTGTGATAAGTCTGTGATAAGTCTGTGATGAGTCTGTGATAAGTCTGTGATAAGTCTGTGATAAGTCTGTGATAAGTCTGTGATAAGCGGGACTTTAAAGTGATCAAATCTTCGGTGTAAAACCGTCTTTGGGCGGTTAAACGGACATTCCTTCGTTTTACCCTGACATTCCTACCATGTGACCTGAGTGTCTCTGTTTGAAGTCTTAGTGGCACACTCAGCCCCCCGGGACACGGCGCCGCGTCGACCCACAAAGACCCGTGTCCACTGACCCGCTCACACAACACCTGGACGTTTGTATGTGAGCGACCGGGAAACAGCGTCTGAGGGGTCAGGGCCGCTCATGCGTGCTTCAGACTTCTGGCTTCACGCCACCCTGCCTGATCCCAGAGAATATAAAAACCAGCTCCACAAACAACGTCTGATCCTTCAGGTGACGTTTACTGGATCTACGTAAACCTTCTAACCCTTCAACGCCAGGAGTAAACAGACGCTGTAGCCCGCCTCACCTCTGGTGGCTTCATCTTCTACCGGCTGTTTGAACAGGGTGATGTCTCTGAAGGTGCAGAGGAAGAGCACCACCTTGTCGTTCTCGTTTTTGATCGGCGCCACCTGCATGTAAAGCCATATCGGCGTTCCTGCGGGAGACAACGGAGACGAGATGCTGCGTGAGAAATCCAATTTAGAAATGGTCATTCTTAAGGACAAATGTGAAAAACGGGACTCACTATTCTTGGCGTAGAGCAGCACCTCATAGAAGCGGGACTCGTAGTTATCGAAGGTCTTCATGATTTTGTCTATCGTCTTCTTATCGGTCAGGTCGCCGTACATGAAGCTGCAGCAGAAGAAAAGTGGAGCGTTAAAGTTAGACATCAAGAGGAAAGTCGGATTTACAGACAGACGCAGCCGAGGTGGAATCTATCCTTCTATCGCTTTCTTTTTTTCTTTAAAGGTTTATTGTAGGCGCTGCAGAAGAACTGGTCAAATGTCCCACATATAAATCACAAGTCTTATTTTTTCAGAGATGATGTCAGCAAGATCAACTATTATTTTTATCTCTGGTCTTCTGTCTGATTTTACCAGCCGCCATTTTTATTTTGGGGTGTCTTTAACGTCTGAGGAGAACGAGCTCCTCTGGTGACGACGAAGATAAAAAGGATCTCGTGGCCACGACTTGATAAGGCGAGGGAACAAGTTATTAACTTATGGGAACAAGTTATTATGTCGTGGGAACAAGTTATTAACTTATGGGAACAAGTTATTATGTCGTGGGAACAAGTTTTAATGTCGGGGCCACAACATATTATCTTCTGGGAACAAGTTATTAACTTATGGGAACAAGTTATTATGTCGTGGGAACAAGTTATTAACTTATGGGAACAAGTTATTATGTCGTGGGAACAAGTTTTAATGTCGGGGCCACAACATATTATCTTCTGGGAACAAGTTATTAACTTATGGGAACGAGTTAATATCTCAGGGCCACAACATAATAAAGTGTGGGAACGAGTTATTGTCTCGTGGGAACAAGTTATTATCTCCTGGCCAAGATTTAATAAGGATGGGAACAACTTATTATCTCGGGGCAACTACTTCATAAAGCGTGGGGGAGGAGTTAGTATCCAATGGGAACGAGTTATAATTTGGTTGCCAGGACAATATATGGAAAGCATGGAAACAACCTTTTATCTTGTGGCAAAGACTTAATAACTCGTTCCAACGAGATAATAACTCAATCTCACTTCTTATTAAGTCATTTCCACCAGATGTGTTTTTTTCCGTAATGATGAACGACACAGAAACCAAACAAAGTAAATTCTGGGTAATCTAATACTTTTCTGTTCATCATGATGGTGATGATACATGATAATAAATACAAATAAATAGAAGGTAGTAAATTAATTAAATTTGAGGTTCTGCATGTGAGACATATGTGGAATATGAATAAAATCTTTCTACATAGTCAGACTTCATACAGCCGATCGTCAAGTATTCCTTAAAACACCCGCCGCAAACTCTGTGTCCACATTCAGGCCATGAGATGAAAGCTCTTACTTGCAGGTGCTGCTCCTGTGCATGACTTCAGCTCTGTGGTACCCGGACAACTTGCAGAATCCATCATTGCTGTAAACAACCGGCCAGTCCACAATCTGTGCATTTCCCAGCAGGAAACTGGTTTCTGCAGCAACAAAAACAACAACAACAACGACAACGACAAGAAATACAGGCGTAAGAAACAAAAAGCATGAACAACACAAATCCAGATTGCTTTATTTAGTGAGGGTGATGATTGTGACTGATGTTTTAAAAGTATATGGCTTCTAAAAGTTCCTTGTGAAGTAGCGTTTGGAGATATTGCACCTGGAAAAGAAGATATTTAGCTTTAACAACATAAATTTAAATAAAACATTTAGTATCTGGAATATTCACTTCACAGTAAGACTACCTTTATAAAGGATTTACAATTAGTTCATAAAATTAGGTTGTAAACACTTTATAAGTCATTAGATAACGTTTATAAACAGCTTATAATGTAGCTCTCAATTTATCAATGTGGGTCACTATTTGGCAATGTAAAGCCAGCAGTACAAATAAATGGGCTCACTATTTGGCAAGCATCAGGTCTCGATATCCTTTATATCTAATGAGTTATAGCGGTTGATTAATGATTTGTAAAGTGTTTACAACTTATTTTATCATTTATAAATCCTTATTAAGAGGACACTTATTGCAATGTGGTATTTAATATTAAGCATCTCCCACAATCAACACTCTTTTTTCTTTATGCTATATATAGAAGCACAACATGATACATTATTTAAATGAGCAGTTAACAGCAGTGAGCAGAAAAAGTCGCCGAGCAGAAATAGCTGTTGATGAAATGTTTGTGTTCCACCCTTAATGTGAAATATTAATGAGGCGCTGCAAAGTTTCTCCGGCTTCAGGGAGCAGCAGACTTGAGGGAACTTAGGTGTAAATATTGAATAGTCGTCACCGAAGCACTGAAAAATCCGGTTTACCTTGAATGCATTGCTTCAATCCCAAATATTTGTGGCTTAATTAATGCTTAGTTGTTGTTTTTTTGCAGATTCAGAATATCTACCTGCTTCAGGCAAAACTAAATTAAGTTACATTTTTTGCATAATAGTCTAATTAACTAATTTATCCGGCATCAATCACTTTTAAATCCACCTTATAATGAAAACCTTAAATCTCACCTCACTCAGTCTCTGCCAATGTGAAAATATCACCTTTCTGATATTCAAACCCCAATTACTAAGAAATGTTACTACTTTCTTTTTTTTTAATGAATCATAAGGACTGTTGGATATGAAATGCCACCAAGTGCAAAATAGTGACCAACTCTGATACTATTATACAATTACTAGATGAAAATCCAGATCTTTCTTAGGAAGGAGTCCCTGCAAAAACACAATGCTCTTATAGACATGCTTTACCATATATAGATTAAAAAGAAATAAAAAGAAATCAATGATAAGAGTTCATTCTACATTACCACTCAGCACATGAGCATTTTAAGGCTCCTGGAAACAATGGATCTGTAGTGTCTGATTTGGCCAACACATCTGCAACACCTGTTAAATTTCCTTTACGTGATTTATTTTATTTAATAATGTATGATTGCTCAACCGTGTCAGACAAAAAGATTCCAAGCCTAAAACGCTGCTAAAATTACTAACAATGGCTCATCCTAAAAAACGAAAGAAGTGAAACCTAAAACATATTTTTATGAAGAATAATGGGTTTTTTTTACGTATAAAAGCAAACACTGCTTTTTGAGATTATAATGTCTTATTAATCCTTATTATTCATAAAAAAAACTACTTCTATTAATCAAATTTCATTAAAAAAATAAATGATTCGACAAGAATTCGTTGATAGTACATCCTAAACTGCATTATATCATCTGATATGCGTTCAGCATCCCACGTTGCTGCGCGTGCCATGGTTGATATGTCAAATCATCATCCATTGATTCTTATTTTCCCCTTCAGAGTAAAACTCACCGCTGGAGCGCCGGACAATATTTTCCAGAAAAGTGTTCTGCGGAGCCACCAGTCCTCTCTTGCCCCCATGCATTATGAGGGTTCGGGACAGACACTCAGAACTGTCCGGTTGCGGTGCTGATGTGAACTAGAGCCCTCAGCTCTCTGCCCCACACCAGAGGAACGTAGACCACAACAGTCAAGTTAGCCGGAAGCACTTCCGGGAATAGGAGTAAAAAATAGAAGTCTCATTACAAAGTGTGACGTCTCCGTTTATGTTTTTGTTTTTTCTAATACTCGTTAATGTGGAATATTATTCAATTAACTTGAGTTAAGTTCCTATTTTTATAGCACATTCAGATAAACGCTCTTTAAAATACATAAGAAGCTAAATTGAAGTTATGGTTAAGTCAATATTTTAAATTGTGTCTTACTTTCGCACCAAATCTGTTTTAAACATATGTGGAATAAGATAAGATTTTTTGCATAGTTCTGATTATTCATTTCTAAATCCTGTTCCGGTTTTTATACCAATTAAAATAAATTTCAGAATTTTATTTTGAAGGAAAGACTGCAACTGTTCTGATGTTTTCTGCTGTATAATTTCTAGTTTGACATACACGGAGTATCGGAATTTTAAATCAACAACTTATTTTTATATTTTGCTTTTGAGTAATTTTCTTAATAGTCTATAGTTGTAATAAAATCGCCTACGACTGTCCTTTTTATCATACAGACCTAAAAACCTGCCTAATTAGTGTTTTATTTTTTTTATGTTTATCAGTTTGTGCGTTTATATCACAAGCATAGTGCATTGTTAAAAATGAATTATTCTGTACCATATAAAGTCATCTAATTAAATAAGCTTACTTTTTTGGAAATAAGCTCCCCTTTTAAAAAATGAAGGGCTTCCTGTATGCTCAGACAAATCACTACTGATAATAATAATAATAATAATAATAATAATAATAATAATAATGATTGACAGGATGGAAGTATTGAGTTTTCTAACAGAAAAGAATCACTAGATAATTTTAAAATTTTGTATTTGATCCGGAAATTAAAGTCTTCTAATTGGGTATAATTTATTGTGTACTATCTTGTTTAAGTCAATTTACCTGAAACGTCACCATGGAATTATTTTTTGAAGAAATAACTGATTTCTTTAACGCTGTTAATTTATTAAAGCTCCAGCAGGGGTGCTATTTGAATATTTTGGACATTGACCGACTAATAGTTAAACGAAGAAGAAGAGCGGAAACGAGAACCAAAGATCCTCTACAGAAAGAGATGACCCATTACGAGCTGCGCCGGATTTATGGAATAATAAACATCTTATTTACATTGTACTGAGCATTTGTCTACATCAAATAATGCAACATTATGCATGCAAGATTTAAAATAAATTATTTCTTTGTACCAAGTATTTCCATCTGCTTATGTCTACTAAATTAACAAACTTGGTCAGATTTCAGGAGTCTTCCGGCGAGGCTGTAGCAAATCGAGATATCGCGAGATTTATCTGCACAGACATGTTATCCTGTAGATTTGAAGTATAATACACTTTTTTTTGAATTACTTATATGACCTAGTCAATGTTATGCATATTATGTAGCCATTTGTCCTCATAGGTAGCTTGGGCACTAAAAATCGCGATTTTGGGTGCCAAAATCACGTAACACAGATACAGGAAATGCCTCTCCAGTGAGCCATCTCCTTTATTGACACTCTTTAATGTAACGGCCTGACGCAGTTATTAGGTGGCTGCGTGCATTAGGATCCAATGTGCTGTAATGTTTAACTGTAACGGACTTTGGATGCTGTCGTCCAAACCTCCACGCTGCTATTCAAGGTCTTCGGCATGCTGTTAGCAGGTATTCTTCGCCTGTAAGCGCTCCGTGCTCTGAGCTAGGCGATTATTTCGTCGAGAGGAATGCACCGAGCTGCACTTCTCTTTAAGCCCACCGGATGAACATGAACATTTCTATGTCGGAGCAGTGCTGTGTGATTTAAATTAACCCTTTTTTGAAGTCATGGCGAGCAACTTTGTGAAGACTTTTGTACAAATATGTAATTATCTTCAAGAGCCCCGCCATGTAGCGAGGTTCCAACATTTCTGCGGCGTTAAAGGGACGTTTCCGGTCAAACCGACCAGGCTGGATGGCGGACAGTCAGAGCCGGACCGTCCCGGCCTGAGGAGGAGGGTCCAGGGCTCAGACGTCAGTGTTGGGAACGGAGCCGCCGGGGATGCGACCACGCCGCAGGTTAACGGGCTGCAGGGTGACTTCAGGCCTGATGGCTCATCATCATCATCATCAGCAGCAGCAGCAGACACCACGAAGGCGAAACCCCTCCGCAGGAACTCCCTGACGGGGGATGTGGGCCAAGAGTTCCTGGTCCACAACAAGTTTCTGTTTTACCTCTTCACGTTTGGGACCGAGCTGGGCAACGAGATGTTCTTCATCGTTTTCTTCCCATTCCTGTTCTGGAACGTGGACGCCCTGGTCAGCCGGAGACTCATCATCGTCTGGGCCTGGAACCTGTTCGTGGGACAGTCCACCAAGGATATGGTCCGCTGGTCCCGGCCGGCGTCCCCCCCGGTGGTGAAGGTGGAGGTCTTCTACAACTCCGAGTACAGCATGCCCTCCACCCACGCCATGACGGGCACAGCCATCCCCTTTTGTCTCCTCATGCTGACCTACGGCCGATGGCAGGTGAGAAAAACACCTCACTATTCCACACATGCATCGAGATAAAGTTGTGGAATGCAGTCAGACATTCCAGGAGTGTTGATAGAATCCTTCTGAGAGCAGAGGAGACACATGTAGGGATGGATTCCCAAATACTTCGGAACCCCCACCCCCTCAGGTCTGACCCAAACATTCCACAACCCTTATTTTATAATTATCTTCTTGTTGATTAATAATCCAAATTGCCATACGTTGTGTTTAGTCACTTATTTTGCTTTAAGACGCAGTGTTCATAAATGCACCGGTTCCTGTTTTACTGGGTCTGGGGAGGATTTGTGACGGTTCTGCCTTCATGGACAGGATATCCTGCAGGAAATCATTCAGTTGAGGTGGCCTGAAACCCTGATCCATATTCATCACGTGTGAAGAAGCACTAATGCTTTGTTTTCTTTCTTAAAAAAGTTTATTAATCTTCTTCATTTCCAGTTGGAGACCCCAAACTCAAATGATGACGTCACTTATAGTTTTACCCATGATGCCCTGGCGGAAAAAGTCAAAATGCGTTTTATTTTTTAGGCTTACACTTTATTTTTTATTCCAACTGATTTTAATTGATTTGCATTTAAATTACACAAACACATTTTAATAGTTACTTAAACGCAGCAGGATACACGCACAAAGAGCGGGAGGAACAATGGAGCGTTAATCCGACCTTTAGGATGAACGGATCACTTCGCACATCTCATGCGTTTGACTACAAAATGCCCCCACAGAGCTCCTCTGGTGCCGTTCTTCCTCATGTTTCCTTGAAGAAGAACTCAGTGGTCGGCCTTGACTCACGAGATAGGAACGTTGTTTTAATAACCCCCTGGAATAGTGGCCTGACTCGCCAAGGACAGACCCCTGCAGTTTCAAATGAGGTGAGAAAAAACATTTGTCCTTGTAGATCTACATCAAGTCCAGAGTTCCAAGAAAACACGCAGGGCAACTGACTCTTTAAGAAATAAAAGAGTCACATGACATTTTGTTTCTCTACATTCCGTTGGTTAAAAGCTGGGTAAGTCCGGCCAAAAGATGTGAAAAGGCTCAGGCTGCCTGAAAGTCGCTATTAATCCTGTCGTAAAGCTGTCGACACCTAACTCTGTCTTTCCCAGACGTATATATGAGGCGTGAAGAAGTGGAATCTAAGAATCGCCCTATAAAAAAAAACGACTCAACTCTTTAGCAGCTCGTCTCACTGGACACTTTGAAAAAATAAATGATTATGACGTGGAAGCAACAGCGTCTCTGGCTGTTTTGATTTTATGATCAACAATTTGTTCCTTGCTTTATTTATGAATAAATCCCTGCGAGACTTAAGACATTCTCACGAGTCTTTTAGTGCTAATCATCAAACGTAACCTAGGCGCAGCCTCGCTGGCGTGCCTGCACACCTCCTGCAGTGACCTTTGCATGGATTATTTCAAAGATATCAGCTCTATATCTTCTAAATGGACTATGCTCTGGGTTTTTTTTTTCTTCTTCAAAGCTAGATTTTCCACTGACATTGAATTATCCTGGAAAAATAAGGGCTCAGGCTCCCAGCGGCAAATCTACTGCAATCGTCCAAACGTGCAAGAAAATCTAATTGCGCCCGTGGGAGGATGTTGGTTCTCAAAATGACGTGGGGTCAGGAGGACTGCTGGGGCTTTGCTCTCAGAAGAAAAACCAACAAATGTCCGATCTGAAGTCAGTGACGAGAGTTTTTCTCGCAATTTAAAGGCCACACCGTAGAGAATGCGTCTATAAATAGACCTGTCACAACGCATTCACGCTAGGGATGCTCTGATTGGCTCTGACATCATTCACACGTTCATCAGCGTTCCCCGCGCAGCAGCGTTCCTTCTCATCATCATCAGTCAAATGTCATTGAATCCGATAACAAACATAGGTGGAAGGATTAGGGAACAGAGGTGGGGGTGGAGGGTCCCCCCCCAGCCATGGACAGGAAGTAGAATGATTCTTCGTCTACCATTCATTTATTTCCTTATTCGTAACCGTTTATCCTGTTCAGGGTTTGTGGGGACTGGGTCCTATCCCAGCTGACATTGTGCTAGAGTAAGGGCACACACAGTGTAGCCAGTTCATCACAGAGACGGACCCCCCCCCCCAAACACCGTAGAACCCAAAACAAAACAAACCACTTAACTTACAAACAATGACATTGAATTCCAAATTAGATCTGTTAATTCCTCGGCTTGAGACACTTCACGAAATGTTTGAGGCCGTGAGGTCATGAGCTGGCCGTTATAGGTCACATGCTCTCTGAACAGGAAGTGAGTCAGGAAGCGACAAAATGATGATCAAAACGTTTCTCAGTTTGAAGAATAAGTGTTGAACAACCAATGTGTGAATTTATTACATGATTAAATCAAGAAAGTAAAAAAAAAGAAGAAATAAAATAAAGCAGCCAGACACTTAACAGAAAAGTTCAACACAGAAACTTTGATCACTTATTGGTTTAATTATTCTAGGAGTAATGAAGGGATCTAAATAAAACCCCTTTTATATCCTTTACATCACTTCGCTCACAGACTATTTGGAGAAAGGAGTAAGAAAGGCCCTAAATGGACTTTACCACCACTTGCTTTAGAATGTTAAAATATGACTATTAGCATTAATTCATATTATTGCCATTAATGAGTTTTACTTTAGCCACTTTCTCCAAAAAAAAAAAAAATCAATTATATATTCTGGTTAAGTCAACAGAATGTTAATTAAGATCCAGTCCTGCAAAATAGTTCCATCCCTTTATTCTTTATTTTTTTATGAATATATAACCTCAGCCACCCATCTGTTAATAACTTTCATTTTTCTGACCGGGTCGGGTCTGAATGTTCTTTCTCCTAGTATCCCTTCCTGTTTGGGTTCTGTGTGGCTCTGAGCTGGAGCCTCCTGGTGTGTGTGAGCAGAGTCTACATGGGAATGCATTCGGTTCTGGTACGTATCTTTGTTCCATCAGGCTCTGTTTTACATTTCTCTTTTTTAAATTAGTTATATTTTATACATACATGAAACATTCTTTTTTTTTTTTTCCATGTTTATAACCTGAATTAGATCTTAAATCTTATTTGATTATTCTTTATACAGAGGCAATAAGCAGGTCAAAGCCAGTTCAGATTATTACATTTATTTGTATTATTATTATTATTATGACTTATTATTATTTTTAATTGTGCTATTTGTTTTATTAATATTCATATGATTGTTTTATTTTGGTTATTTTTATTTTTAGCATTATTTTTATTATTATTCCTGATATTACTATTATTTTTGCTATTATTATTTATATTGCTATTATTACTTTTATTATCACTATTAGTATGACTATTATTATTGTTACTATTACTATTATTGTTATTATCATATAGTAAATATTTTCTCATGTTCTGCCGTCCTCCATTACTAACATTTTCGTTAATCCGCAGCTCACCCTGATTTTTACAGGTTTTATAACATAATATCTAACATTAAATGATGATAAATGATAAAAACTTAACTAAATATTTAATAACTATTAACATCGACTGCAGGAAGTTGTTTGGACTCGTATGTTTCACGCGTCTCTGGGCGTATCGAGTGACATTTCTGAGAGTTCCGTTATAATACCAGTGTACTATTATGGTCTGTACTCCTGGTTTACCCTTGTCTGTTTCCACGTGTCGCAGGAAGTAATCACCGGCTTCCTGTACAGCCTTCTTATTCTGGCCTTCTTCCACCCGATGTTGGACGCGATCGACACCTTCTACATGACGGACCACTGGGCTCCGCTCGCGATCGTGGCGTCACACGTGACCTTTGGACTCGTGGCTTTCTCCCTGGATTCCTGGAGCACCTCTCGGGGCGACACGGCTCAGGCTCTGGGCACCGGCGCCGGAGCTGCTCTGGCCACCCACGTGAACTATCAGTTGGGGTTGCTGCTGGATCCGCCGCCGTCCTCGCTTCCTCTCGCTCTACCGCTGATCAGCACGGGCCTGGTGGCGGCGTCGGTGCTGCGCTTCCTCGTCGGCGTCGCCGCCCTCCTGGTCACCAGAATGGTGATGAAAGCCGTGACGATTCCCTTCTTATGCCAACTGTTTGGGCTGCCTTCGGATGATGTGAGGCGGGCCAGGCAGCACATGAAAGTAGAATTGCCGTACCGTTACATCGTCTACAGTGTTGTGGGTTTTAGCTGTGTCAGTGTGGTGCCTCTCCTCTTCAGGATGGTGAACCTATCTGTGTAACCACGCTCCTGTGTAACCTGTCATTAACTGCTGACATGTCGGTCCATAGGGGGGGCGGCGTACGGCCCTCGGAGAAAAAAACCTGCTGCTTGTCTTGACGCGAGATCCAGTCCGTTTCTGCACGGAAACGGGTTTAAAGGATAAAAATATGGTGATATTCTATATTCTCTTTATCAAATCATTTCCTCTCCGTTCCACTGGGCTCCACTGTGACACAAAAAGTATTCAAAAAGAAACACGGGGATGAGCTGCACTGCTGCACTGGGTAACATGTTCCGCCTTCATCACGATGAGTATGGGCACTGGACTTTCTTTTTATTCCCTCACACATCGCTCTCACACTGGAAACACACCGACGGTGCATCAATACACGGATGATGATAATAGTTCAAACAAATACACCTTTTTCTCTTTCTCTTTGGAAAAAAATTGAAGCCTTGTTTTGAAAAAGGAAAATATTTATTTGTGACTTTTTTTCCTTTTTTTTTTGTTGAAGGTTTATCCACTTAAAGGAGAGCAGAGCAGTATTAAAGGTGAAGGACGTAACGTTTTTTTGTTTTTTAAGTGAGAAATAATGATAACACATTGTTAATTTTCACATTCTCTTGCCATTCTGCCAACAATAACAACCGCCTACAACATCACCAGACTTTTCCTTTAACTTTTGTCCGCGGTCGACACATACGATTTTGAAATATGTACTTTAATAATGCTTGCATTTATTAATGAGAAATCTCTTTTGCGGTTCCATAATAATATTATTATAATATATTATTAACATGTTGTTTGGAGAATCTCATGCCCTGAGAATGAATCAAACTCTGGTTGGATTATGTGTCAAATATCATCTCACCTCTTATTTATCACCAAGTTTATATCAAATTAACCCCAACGCGATAAAAAAGAAACTAAGTATTTCAGCTCAGAGGTGTTCAGCTCTTTTAAATATACTGTTTTATTCTCCGGAGCAAGTCTGTTGTGTCATGTTTTCTACATTATAATGGTCGGAATAATCTAATCCCCACCTTTTTATATATGTTATGCCTGTTTCCAAAATGTTTGTAACTTTGGTCCAAAGGTAAGTTAAGTTCTCCGAATCATTATTTGAAAGTGTGCAAATAAAATTGATAATTTGATGCTTGTTTCTGTTTTTTTTTTTTATGTATCATCTTAAAAACTAGCTGAATTGTTAAAACTATAATGAAAAAGTTTTGCTAGATTATTCATACTTTTCTTGTGAAAATTATATTCAGATATTTCTGTAGTCTTGCTGTACGCAGGCCTTAATTCTAGCACTGTTTAAATGTTTTATTCTTCATTTTTGTCTGTAATAACAGTTTAGTCTAGTATCCATAGCAGATTTGAGCATTTATGTCCCATTGGAATAGTTTTCGGTCCGCTTATTCATCTTTCTCCTATTATGAATGGGTTGTATTCCGTAGAAAAACATTGAAATAAGAAACAATGTAGTTTATATAATGGAAAAAAAATGTTGCTTTAATATTCAATGTCCCCTGTGAGGGTTTAGCCCCTCTACCCAAATAGGACATTGGGTTCATGCTGAACCTTTGAACAACTGAGATAAGACTATAGGTCTTTATCTGATTGTTATCCAAGTATACACCCTTCCTAATCACACGTCTTCTCTGTGCTGTTGTCG
Organism: Lophius americanus; assembly: GCA_037951165.1. Classification (NCBI taxonomy): domain Eukaryota; kingdom Metazoa; phylum Chordata; class Actinopteri; order Lophiiformes; family Lophiidae; genus Lophius; species Lophius americanus. The sequence continues at coordinate 194,542 of JBBDHG010000459.1, forward strand.
TAAATTGATCTTAAGGCGATTGCTGACAGCTTGGAAATCTAAAGAATTCACAGAGGTCAGTCACAGAGTAGAGTAGTAATTGATTCTCACTTTTGCCGATAAACAGTGCGTTGATCTTCTAATAAAACTGATCAAACCACTAAATTAATGAAATCAAGCAACAGCTTTCAACCTAACAAGGATGTAACAAAGAATGACTTTTCTTTTTTTAATTTTTATGGGTTTAAAATACTGACATCCGTTCATATAGAACCACTCAAAAAAGTTTTTATTTGTTACACCATGGCTGTCCAGGTGTGACGTATGTCATTACATTAATAGTTGTTACAGTTAAATTTTTTCTTTATATCTCCTTAGTCTTCTTAAACATAGGTTAAATCTACTCTGTCACTTATAATGCAGAGAAGATTTTATAAAAGCATTAAATGTTGCAAATTAATTTTTTTGCAAATGGAGTTTTAAGTTATAGGCTTTTCCGTAATGAAAAGCCTTTAACTTAAAACTCATATCTGTGAAATGAAGGTAGCTAATTTAACTTTATGAGCGTTTTTATAGTTGCTCATGTCGGGTTGTATGCAAAGCGAATAAAGCTTTTATTTTGAAAAGTTGGCTTGTATCAAACCGGATATCCGGAATTTTATTTACACTCACCAAAACATTAAAGCTACATTGTGCTTGTAGTCAGCAGGGAAGACGGCAATAATTCATAGGACGGCCAGATATCGGTGTAGCTTTGCAAAGATTAAGCTAGTAAGCCTGACCGTCAGATTAAGAAAAAAAAAAAAGAGAGCTCGGTTATTTTAATTTTTTTTATTTCCCAACCTAACCGTTGTTTGTGAACTGTAAACAGTTTCTACTTGCCTGCTTGACGTCGCTTATTTACGAGTTGATTCGAGCTCCTCGCTGCATTCCGTCTCATCCACCCCGATAAACCATATGTTAAGTTTTATCCGGGATACATTGTCGTCCTCTGCCGCTGCTGCAGATGGCCCGTTTGGAAAAGTCAAATGTCAGAGGATCATCAGGGTAAGAATGAAGCTACACGTTGAGGGACACCGCTGCAGGAGACAGAGCAAGGATCTCACCTCCACAGTTTCTGTGAGGTTTTATTCAGCAAATAGTCATCACTCAAGTTTAACCTTCCTTTATCGAGTGCATTTCCGGTACATGGCAACACTGTGTTTGTAGATCTCGCTATTTGAAAGGCTGAGTAAGAATGTAATTAACCCTTTAATGTCCTTTTCAACTGTTTGGTTAAGCACATTTTGAGTGGCTGTTTCATTATTGAAAAAAACGTGGGCCACTTGAATTATTCTGTTTATAATATGATACATTAGCAGTATGTATATGCTAATGATTAAGGGGCCACGGATGGAGCCCTGGGGGACACCCACTGAGGAGAAAAGGCATTAACCATTCTTTGAAGAAGCTCTTATTTGATACTTAGTAATTTTTCTGGCATATTATAGCATGTGAGGATTGACTGAACAGAATCATGTAACTAGATACAACAACAAAAAGTCTAATAAAACAGTTTTCACTAAAATGTTGAGCTAAGAGTGAAAAATACAAACTATGCAAAGAAACATTTTTTTCCATTTGTATGTTTTGGTGAGGACATTTAAGGGTTAAAAACATGTAAACACTGAATGCAAAGTTTACAGAAAATCCCTCGGTTTGCACATCCTCAGACCCAAGCTGGACTGGAAGTTTGTGCAGAGGTTCTGCAGCATCCAGAAGGTTCTGTTCCCATCATGGACCAGCCAGAGCGCTCTGATGTTCGGGACGCTGCTCTTCCTCACACTCACTGGTAATAGTTCAGAGTTCATTATGAAGATTTCCTGGCGCAGATATGTAACCTTTCCAGTCTTGGTATCAAACGCAAGCATGCCTCCTGAAGCCTCGTCATGTGACACATTCATGGCCTTCAGGATAAAACCTTGAGTGGCGTCGTAAAACCAGACATCAGATAAAACCAGACTGCATACACCGAGTTTTTCTGCTGACCTTTACCCTCAGCATTGAGCAAATTCCACGTGCCACCGTCTGGATCCTAAAACATCTATTCTTCTTCTTCTTCTTCTACTTCTTCTTCTACTTCTTCTTTATCAGAGCAGCTGATTATTTTCCAGGTGGGGGTCATCCCCAGCCAGTTCTACAATGTGCTGGCTCTTCAGGATTTCCCGGGCTTCAAAACTTTAGTGGGAAAAGCCATGGTGCTCATCTTGCTGAATTCCACTGTGAGTTGAGGAGTTGTGGGTAATTGCAGAAATTGAAATATACCCACTGACAAATGTATCCAAATATTGCGAGTTCAATCATTCTTCATGTCACTCCTACAGTTTTTCTGCGATGATCATTTTAATGTAATAATGAGTTATTTTGATGAATTTTCATTCATTCAGTTATCTACATTTTTTGCTGTATTTTTTTTTCTCGATTTATTCACTGTTTCAGATCTGCTTGAAGACTTAAGTTACTGACTTGTCCTTTATTTTATAAGTTATCGATTGTAGTTTCCTCTTCCTCGGTCGCTCTCGACAGAACCGTCACGTCAAACGTTTATTATTATGACACAAACTCCCAAAACATTTTTATATTACATCATCAGATTTATTCGCTTTCGCTCGCTTCTATGACGAGTAATGATGTAATTAATAGTAATTAAAGGATGTTTGTGTAAATATCGTACGCACAGACACGTAAATTCTTCCATTTATCTGCTGTATCGGACATTATAATAATATAATAATTTGGCAGTATAATTCAAATCATCACCACAGTATCAGTCTTGGCACCATAAAGTCGGCAAAGTATTTATTGTAAGTTATTAACGTTATAACATAATCGGGACAAATGAGTTCTCCACAATGTTGTACATGATCTATCCAGACGTGTGGTGAGTGAAAAAAAAACAGAACATTGTTTCCATTTGCTGTTATCATAGAATTTATGAGGTCAAGACAACCTGACCAGGTCATGTTTACAGCCTACACACACACACACACACACACACACAACCATACACAACCACACACACACACACACACAGCTTTGGACTCTTGAAACTGTAAAACTTCCATCAAACTTCTGAGTTTATGCTGAGGAAACTGATCTACCTGCAGTTCATTACAACTTGTTGTCCATAATACTTATGTTATGTTTTTGTTTTTGTTTTCGTTTTTGTTTCATCTCTTTGCTTCTTTTTTATCCTGTAATGAAGATTCTCCCTCAACGTCTGTCCTCCTCTGTCCCAGCTGAAAAGTTTCGACCAGTACATTTGCAATCAGATGTATGTCAGCTGGAGGAAGACCCTCACTGAGAGCCTCCACACGTCCTACTTCCAGGGCCGGGTCTATTACACACTCAACGTTCTCAGAGAGGATGTCGACAACCCGTAAGCATTTATCCCGTGTCAATTTCTGGTTAATAATTGTTGAGATCGTGAAAATCTGTCTGTTTCTTTGTTTGTGGGCAGGACTACAGAAAAACTACTGGACAGATTTGCATGAAATTTTACCCAGATGTAGATTTTAGCATATCCTATGAGTGCTTTAATTTTGGTGGTTTGCATTATTTATAGTGAAAAACAAAATATATATTAATAAGCCGTTTATAGTAGTGACGTCACAATGTGGCTATTGCTGCCTTTGAACCTTTGATTCATTTGATCTTTCTTTGGGGTGGAGCTTGGGGCTCAGCTTCAACAGTTCCTTTGACGTTCACCTGGGGTGGAGCTTTTGGGGTCAGTGGGCTGAACAGAGACGCTGAAGTGGAAGGAGCGGCTACAGAGTATCTTAGAGATACTCAGAGCGTTTGTTGGTGTTGTCCGTAGATTTAGAGGCTGGCAATAACTGGGATATTCTGTCTGTCTGACTTGCAGAGACCAGAGAATCAGTCAGGATGCAGAGAGGTTGTGTAAGCAGATGAGCACCATGGCGAGTCGTCTGATTGTGTCGCCGTTCACACTGACTTACTATACCTACCACTGCTTTTACAGGTGCGTTTGCAGCCTCCTGCAGCAACGGGCAGGTGTAAAATATCTACTTCATTCTCTGTCTGACACTTACCCACAAGTTAGCATAGCCTCTTTTTTTTCAATATTTGTTTATTACAGAAGACTGAGGGCCAAAAAAATTTTTTTTTTCTTTATATAATTTAAACCTTGTATTTTCTCTTTGTCTGTTATGTAAAATACATTGAAGTCCACCTGATGGCAGTTTCAACTTTAAAGCCCTACTTTAACTCTAAACCTATTTTCCCATGTTTTTTCACAAACTTTAGTATCTAATCTTATTTTGAATGTATTCTGGTTTTAATGTTTGTCCTCATTTTGAAAGGGTTCTGAATGTTTTTGTTTTTGCAGCACCGGCTGGATCGGCCCTTTGACTATATTTTGCTATTTTGTGGTTGGTACCGTTGCGAACAAGATCCTCATGGGACCGATTGTGTCAACTCTGTTTGAGCAAGAGAAACTGGAGGGTGACTTCAGGTAAGTTCATAAAGCAAATCCTGTTGGATCAAGCCCAAAGCACCGGCTTCCTGTCTGCGATCAACATACAGCAAGTCAAACTGTTGTTTTTAAAGGAAGGTGTTTTAGACTCTGGCTCAGAGCCTTTTGCCTCAGAGGATATGGGTCAGGGACAGGATGTGAGTCAGCCATGAAAGGGGAATTCAAATTGAAATGAACTGAAGTCGAAGCACGTTTTTGTTTTTGTGGTTGAGGCAAAACAGCTGATTGAAGATCCAGGCGCTGATTGAAAGTGACATTTTTCCACGGGTGATTTTTTTGTCTCCCCAGATTCAAGCACATGCAAATTCGTGTCAATGCAGAGTCTGCAGCATTTTACAGGTGGGACAAAAACACATTCTCCTTCCAGGATCAAACTCATGTCACCTTTTTAAAAAAAAATTATTTTATTTTGCTGTGTTTTCTGCTCCTGCAGACGAGAGTGACAAGAAATGTTTTCACTATTGTTTGTATAAATGTATGTTTATCTGAATATATATATATATGTGTGTGGGTGTGAATGTATTGTTGTGTGTAAGGGAAAAAAGAAGACAAGAAAAGAAAGATTATATGAGTTTGTATGTTCATGTATATACGAGTATTTGAACATTGTATTTTGGTACATATGTAAATATATTTTTTAAACTTGCTGGCACCAACTGAGTCGTTCTGACAACGAACCACTCTTATCAAATAGTTAAAACAGGTTGAAAAACAAAGTGTCTGTCTGTGTTTTATTTATTTTTAGAGCCGGTAAAGTGGAGCACATGAGGACCGACCGGAGACTGCAGGCTTTGATACAAACTCAAAAGACTCTAATCAACAGAGAGCTGTGGCTTTATGGTAGATTTATATCTTACTCACATCTTTCGCTGATTGTTCTTTTATCCGGCCTTGCAGCTCTAACTTCCGCCTTCTCCCCCCTCAGTCGGAGTGAACACCTTCGACTACCTTGGCGGCTTCCTCAGCTACATCATTATCGCCATTCCAATTTTCACTGGCGTCTACGATGATCTCACTCCTGGCGAGCTCAGTGCGCTCATAAGTAAGGTAGGCTTCCACTTCAGTGTCTCTGTGCGGCACACTGAGCCGACAGCTTCTTTCCCAGGTTCACATGAAAAGGAAGGAAGGAGCCGTTGAAACTGAGCCCCCGGATCCACCCCAAAGAAAGATGGAAGGGATCAAAGGCAGCAATTGCCGACATTATGATGTCACTAATCCAAAAGGCTTATTTTATTTTATTTCATTTTAAATGCTGCAAAATATGTAAATTCCATAAAATGTAATCACCTCTGGGATATACCCAAATCTAACTCTGGGTAAAATTTTATGCAAATCCATCTTTCGGTTTTCCTTATTCTTTCTGACAAATAAACAAACAAAGAGACAAACAAATGCGCAGGAGTGAAAACTTAACCTCCTCTATGGAGGTAAAAAGTCTGCATAAACATCCCATCTTGAATACCTGGTGTATAAGAAGAGTACGTACTTTTAAATAAGTTGGAGAAACAGAATGTGCTTATTTATCTTTCCTCAGACTTTGCTTACAGAGTGTGTGATTGATTGACTGCTGCCATTATATGAAGGATGGCTATAATTCACCACTAGGGGGCAGCACAGCCTTTCTCTCAGGAAAGAGAAAGTCTACGTTCATTTTGGGTTTGAATACTTGTGGTTTAACAGGAACCTCACTTCTAAATGTATAGAGGACTATGATTATTAGACTATGAAGCTCCTCGTGTGTCTTATTCATGCTTTAGTCCAATATTCCCGTCTGCCTTTTGTTCTGTCTCCATTTAATAGTCTCGTCTCATATTTAATCTCTGCTCTGCGTCTCCCTCTCCTCGTTCATATTCAGAACGCCTTCATCTGCATCTACTTGATAAATGGCTTCACGCAGCTAATAGACCTGTCAACCACTCTGTCAGACGTGGCTGGATACACCCACAGGTATCACGCTGCATACTTAAATCCAGAAATGGTGACGGCTGGGGTTCGCTGCTGCCTGCGAGCATTTCATCAAGGCGTGTCTGTGTTTCCATCAGGATCGGGGAGCTGAGAGAGGTGATGGATGACATCCTACGCGAGCAGTGCGACTATGATCCGGCATCAGGGGAGAGCTATGACTTTGACAGGTCTGCCTGCTGCAAATGTGTGCTTAAGTTAAGATAAGCAGTTGGAGGATGGGCCCAACACGTAGTAAAAAATGCTGGAGAAACTGTGGCGCACATATAAGCAACCATCTCCGCATATTACTATTCTACTAGAGGAGGTGTTCCACAAGGACCTCCCTCAAGACCCACGGATTTCTCCGCTTGCAGTAAAAACCCGAAGATATAGAAGGAAGAGCTGCAAATGCCATTAAAAACTGATTAAAATATACTGGTTGAAGCCCGAACAACCTACTTATAACTTGTAATCTAGGTAATCTATAAATATAGATATAAATATTAAAAAATAAATAATAATAAAAATCTTTCCCAGAATTTCTTTTTAAATTAGATTATGGATATTTTTTAGACATTTTTTTTTAATTTTAATTTTTAATTTTCTTTATATATTTTTATATTTTCTATATTTATTTATATAATTTTTAAAAATATATTTAAAATAAATAAAAAAATTTATTTATTTCTTAACTGCTTATTTTCATATTTACGTGTTTATATTTTAAAAATTTTATTTAATGATTTTTTTAAATTTACTTTCAGGGTGATTTGGTTACTCAATGTACCGTTTGACTGCATCTACTTTTTCTCCCGCGATACGAGACCTTTATACAAAAAAATATAAAGGATGAAATTTTTCCACTGAAAACGAATAAATTCCCGTCTTTTCCTTCATTTCTCTTTTCAGTGACTTCAACGTCCATGGAGGCCCCGTGGACACGGCTTTCATCATAGACCATCTTTCATACAAGTCTCCTTACTCAGACCAGCTGCTGGTGGAGGATCTGAGTATGAAGATCAGCCAGGGAAACCATCTACTGGTGGTGGGGAACACAGGCACTGGGAAAACATCTCTGCTCAGGGTCCTCAACCGACTGTGGGAGGCCGACAGCGGTGAGAGCGTTTGGTTCACAAACAACAAGTTTCGACTGTAATAATAGTATCTGACTGTAAATGTATGTCGTTTTTCTATCCCCCTTTAATGTCCTGCTCAACTTTAAAAAATGTGGCTGAAGTTGTTTATAATCTGACCTGGTGGCAGGATATATATGCTAAAGAGTAAGGGGGTAAGGATAGAGCCCTGAGGGACACCACGGGTCAAAATGGCTATTGACAAAGTCATTTTTGATAAGTAGTATTCTTTATATATAATGCCTGTCAGAAACTTACTGAACCAATAAAAAAGTCTAATAGGGGTCAAATACTTTTGTGAAAACACGTTTTACCAAATGCTAAGCTAATCTGATATTTGAAATGGACTATTTTTTAGAAAAAATATAACATTTCAGATGTCAGATTTATTTTTACTGTTTAACAACAGTCTTGACTGAATTTGTAATTTGTAATTTCACGCTAAATTAAGAGCGTCTAAGATATGAAATTAATAAATGCCCCAAATAAAATAAGAAATTTTTTTTTTTATTTCTTTCTCGGCGAGGACATTAAAGGTTTGGGTAGAGGAAGAATGGGCACACCTGAAATATGATTGAATTAAACATGGGGGAAAAAAATTGTTCTTACTGAATGCTGATTTCGAGGGGATTTAAGGATTAGAGGGTACGAGGATTTTTGGTTTCACAGATCCAGAATCTGTTGATGGTAAGACACGACAAAAATGCAGATGGTGCAACATTTGAAAAAAACATTGAAGAGATAAGGGTTTGAATCAGAGCTTTGTGAAAAGAAAATGTATTTGTGATAAATGTGAGCATTAGGAGCTACAAGACGCCGTCTGTCTCTCCAGGTTTTGTGCAGATGACCACGTGTTTCGGGCCCAGAGGGACCCTCTTCCTGCCACAGAGGCCCTACCTGACTGACGGCACGCTGCGAGAACAGGTCACACCCTCCGTTCCTACGCCGTTTAAATTTGAGCGTTGTTTAAGCAGAGCACTAAACAACGGATATTAAACAAAGATGGATTTAATGAGTATTAACCAGAATTCTCCTCCACAACAGGTGATTTACCCGCTGAAGGATATTTACCCTGCTTCAGGTATAAGTTGCTCTCATACTCAACACTTACAAGCACACAAATCAACCTTAACATTAAAACCACCGCTCAAACGACGTTTCTGTGCTACTTCAGTATAAACTGTTTACTGAACTGTATAAGTTTATGTTATATACTAGTATAACTAGAACTATGGTGTCATTCCCGACAACAAGGGTATATCCCCCAAAAAGTACCAACCCCCCAATGTGAAGTTATTTCCAAAGTACTTTTTGTTAAAGGAGCTTCTTGAAGTGATTAAAATATGATGTAAACAAGAAAAGATTAATTTTCTCCAATTTCTGACTAAATCGGTTGAGAGACTTCTGGAGATAAAGCGACCCCTAGTGTTGAAAACATAAACCAACCTTTCCCAAAATCAATCCAACTGTTCCTCTCAATAAGGTTTATGTGGGCATAAAATTTGAAAATGACCCAATAAATAGTTTTTGAATTATCGCGTTTACACGATCTGTGGCGGATTCCATAATATCCCTGATTTTTCAGGGTTGTAATAGTTCGTCAAAGTCCAGAAAAAACGCATTATGGTTTTGTTTGTTTTTTTGCATTCAAACATGCAGTAGTCATACATTCAAACTTTATTATAATTTGTAAAAAACATAGAGACATCATCCACAAGTAGAAGAGGTATAAAACGTGAAAGAGCCCCGATTTCAGGAATCACATATACGAAGCTGAGATTAAAACCCTTTTTAATGTTCCCACCGGTAGAAATGTTTATAAACAGTAAAAAAGAAAAAATCTATCTGACTTAAAAAATTGTTTCAATGGTGAAATTTTGAATTTTCATTGAAAATAGTCAAATTTAAATAAATACATTTTGGTAAAGCGTGATTTTTATTTTTTATTAGACATTTGTGGCTGTATTAAGTCATTTAATTCCATTGAATAAGTCCTCAAATCCTACTTATTATAGCACTTCCATCTCAGTGGCACTTTTGTCCCGTGGTGTCCCCCATGGCGCCGTCCTCGGCCCCTTACTCATTAGCATATGCGTGCTGCAACTTTGTCATATTAGAAACAGGTTCAGTGACGTTTTTCAGTAAGAAATAGTGACTCAAAATGTGCACAACCGAACAGTTTAGCATTAATAAAACAACTCCATTGTTCTGATGAGTTCAGTTGTTTGTTGGTCGTTAAAATTATGTCTATTTTTCTCTCAGGGTCAGCAGATGATGACAGAATCATCCGCTTCCTGGAACTAGCTGGAGTGGTGAGTGACTTTTTTTCTCTAGTATATAATATGTATGAAATATTGACGTCCACTGATCCGGATCTCTCGTCTGTGTTCCAGTCCAGCCTCCTGAAGCGGACCGGTGGGCTGGATGAAGCGGTGGACTGGAACTGGTGAGACTAAATACAAGGAGGAAAAGAAAAATGACAAAGTGAAACAATCACACCGATCTTTATTGTGTTTTTCTACGGTACTATATTCTGAACTAGTCTTCCTCTGCAGGTATGATGTTCTGTCTCCAGGTGAAATGCAGCGTCTCTGCTTTGCCCGACTCTTCTACCTGCAGCCCAAGTATGCAGGTCTGTGTTGTGGACTGGTTTTTAGAAGATGTGAGATATTTGCATGTTTTCGGCCTAGACAGGAGCTTTTATTTTTTTTATCTTTACAGTTTTGGACGAGGCCACCAGCGCTTTGACAGAAGAGGCTGAAGCCCAGCTGTACCGGACCTGTAAGCAGCTCGGCATGACCCTGGTCAGTCTGGGACACCGGAGCAGCCTGGAGAAGGTAGACTGAGCCCACCGTCGTAATCCTGCTTTACATACGACCTATACTCTATATGTCAGGGAAATGAGATTTAGAGAAAGGATGATATGAGATAGAAGCCAGACTTAATACCAAACAGAACTGATCAAAATCCTTTTTAGGGTTTATTAACATATGCACAACTACTGAAAGATCACACAGTGAGCTCAAACCAGTTAGTATCTTCTAAATATGAAGTAGACCGAAGGCAAGTTTGACTTTTTATCACGCTTCTTAGAAGAGGACAGATTTAAGTAAATGGAGTAAAACAATATATGATTAAAAATAGGAACAACAAAAAAAACAACTAAATGTTCCTAGTATTTGTAAAATATTAGAAAAAGCACAACTGTAGATAATAAAACTAAAGTCAAATGGGAAAAGAATTTTATATATATATATATATATATATATATATATATATATATATACATATACACACTATATGTATATTTATATATATGTATATAGATGGATAGAAAATTTATGTTCTCATTTCTATTTTGTAATCCAGATTGAAAAATGCATTAACAGCTTTATTGCATTGGTTATTAAAGGTTTATTGTGTAAAGTGAAAGAAACATTCTTAATAGATTATTGAACAAAAAGCCTGCTTTACACCGACTGGACTGTTTTGCACATTTTGGCCCCAAGAGAATCCTGAACTGTAAGTAGGAAGTTCTGCTACATGCAAGAGAAAGTATGAATCGAACAGATCCTACAAACATCAGTCCACAAAACTGCTTCATCAGACGTCGTCTGAAAGTAAGGAAGCTGTGCTGGTCCCGTCATACATTCCTGTCCATCTGTTTGTCACAGTACCACGACATCCAGCTCAAACTGTGTGGAGGAGGCCAGTGGGAGCTAACCAAGCTGAAAGGAGGTGGCGGGAGTGTCGGCCTCGCAGAAGAGGAAGAAGAAGAAACTACATGACAGCAAAGCAATTTACCGTGAACTCCTGAACACCAAGAAAGATTCAGTATGGGGGAAGAAACACAAACAAATACTCCTGAATTCTGTAGTTACTGTCAATCGTGTGCTCTTCCTCTTGATACTTGAATAAAACCCAGAGTCCTTGTTTATAACACTGTGTGTAGGATTCATGTGGGACGCTGGGTACGGCAAAAAAACCACAGGAAGTTGCAGCGCGCAAAAATATTCTTTAACACTTTACAATAAGACTGACTTTATGAATGATTTATAAATGGTTTACAATTACGTTATAAATTAACTTTTAAACACTTAATAAGTCATTAGTTAGTGCGTATAAACAGTGTATAACACAGCTCTCAATTTATCAATGTGGGGTCACTATTTGGCAATATCAAGTTAATAGTATGGACAAGTGGGCTCACTATTTGGCAGGCATCAGGGTTCTGATACTCTTTATATCTGATGAGTTATAACAGCTTATTAACGATTTACAAAGTGTTTACAACATAATTAGTAAACCACGTACAAGACTTTAACAAGTCATTAACACTTTGAGATATGATCCAAATGTAAAGTACGTTTTAAATAAAATGTTTTTATTTTTATAATCATTATTTATAATGGTCAGACTGAGGAAGGTCGACGAAGACATCCATCCATTTAAAAAAAAAAGAAAAACAATCACCTATAATGACACACAACACAACAATAAATAGAGATAATAAATCTAGTTTACTTTTTATTTAAAATGACATTGCTCTATTGACTTCTATTCACTGCAACTAAATTTGGAAGATTAGATTCAATTTTGTATAAAACATACAATGTTGTCAGTTCTTTGTTGCTCACATAGACACAGATAGTCAAGAAAGAACAAATACATTTACATTTACATACAGTTGTTAAGAGTTTACCTGAATTCATGACGTTTTCTACAGTTGTGCTGATTGCAATTTTCTTATAATCATAATGAGTAATGTATTTTAAGTGCTCTTATTTTGAAGGATTACAGTGGAAGTGAAGATGCTGGTCGGCATTGTGTTTGTATTCTCACCTGTTGATATGAATGTACCCTCCGCCTTTTAAACAATTGTAAGACGTTTTGAAGTGAAAATAAAACTTTGTAAGGCTCGTTCGGTCCATTATATGTTCTATGTTGGCTCTATGTTGGAATTCGGGGCTTGTGGCTGGCTCTGAGCTCCTGCTAGCTTTAGCCGTACTGCTATCGTTAGCTTCTAAACTTGCTATGTTCCTCAGGAGATTAATTTTGAAGTGTGTGCTTACGTTAGTTACGCCGAATGATTTCAGGATTCGTCGGCCGCAGCCGCTTTTGTCATTATGTTATAAAACCATAGATACATACAGACATCGGGCTTTTGGCTGGATTTTTAGCTCCCGCTACCTTTAGCCGCTCTGCTAACGTTAGCTTCTAAACTTGCCATGTTCCTCTGGGTGATTAAATCTAAAGTGTGTGATAAAAATCGTTGTGCCGAACGTTGATGAGATCCTTATTTTATCCTTACTGATTTTAGAGATTGCGAACTTTGTGTTTTCTCCGGTTTACTTGGGAGATGTTTGGAGCCTCGGTAGCTCATGCTAGGTGTGAGTGCACGGCGCATGCGTGCAAACGACCTGAAGTGGTCGGTGCTCCTAAAAAAAATTTCACAAAAGTTTGTTCCATCGAAATTCACAGTAACATGCATGAGTAACTTTTATAATCCTCCTTCAGGTCAGGCCGCTGTTGTCGTTAACTGCTCTCGGCGACCTCGGATGATCTCTTCCACAGCTGCGGGGTCGTCCAGCGTGCTGAGGTCACCCAGCCCACTCAAGTCTCGCTCGGCCACTTTACGCAGCACCCGCCGCATTATCTTACCTGAGCGCGTCTTCGGCAGACGCCGGACGAGCTGCGAGGAAAGGAGCAGAAGAAGAAGAATCATGAGTGAGTCTCACATGTCTGTAGTGCATTTAGGGTCGGAGGGACGGGCTCACCTGGATGCGGTCCGGACAGGCGTACTTGGCGATCTTCTTGGACACCATGGTGTTCAGCTGCTGGGACAGCTCCACCTCCTGAATGTCCATGTCCTTTTTCAGCACCACAAAGGCATACACACCTGGAGCGCACATACACACACACATACAGAAACCTCTATTCACTCTGATCGAGGTCAATCAATCAAACTTAACTTACGTGACACTTTAATGCATAAAAATCTAACACAAAGGGCTCTACACTGTAAAAAAAAAAAAAAAAAAAGTTTCCTTAGTCCCCTATCACCCACCACCCCCATGAACACACCTGAGAAAAATACACAAATGGAAGTGCATCAAACGTAAGAACTATAAAAATGGGAAATATTACATTTAAGAACTATAAAAATGGGAAATATTTAACTATTTAAAAATGTTTTTCTCCAACTCTCGACCACCATCCTCTTCCTCTTCCTCATCCATACACCAGGCAAATACAACGACATTCTGGGACTATAAAAACAGGAACTTGAGGAAGTCAGAAAGCTTCCAGATTTAATTTAGGAAACACTTGAGGCAGTGAAAAAATAATAAAAACTGGAAAAAAAATGTAGACTATAATAATAATATTGAATAAATTATTTAAATTCAGATGAACAGATAGCCAACTAAATAATAAATGAATAATTGTATAATAATAATTATTATATTTTTATTTATATAAATATATAATTTCAATTATTATATTATTAGTAATTCATACTATTTATTTATTTTTAAAAACTTCTTTGGAATTTATTTTGAAATAGGTTTTAGCACTTTGAGAAATGTTTTTTTTTTTTTTTTTTTTATTGAAACTGTATGTAAAGTACTTTTGGCTGAATTTTTTGTATGAAAGGTGCCATACAAATAAAGTTATTATTATTATTATTATTATTATTATTAATAAATAAATACATAGAATAAGTTAAAGGCCTGAATATAAAGACATTTGTTCCTCTGAACTTAAATTATATTGGGAGCATTCTTCTTTTCTGACCTTAATAACACTTAAAAGCGTTTCCTGGCTCACCTTCTCCTTTGATTTCATGTGAGTATCCGATGACGGCGGACTCGGCCACAGCAGAACACCGGTTCTGTCACACAAACCACACTTTACACTTCATGTACAAAGAAGAAAACTGCTTCCAATAAAAAAAAAACGCCAAACAATGTGATTAAAATAAATTAAAAGTATGGCAAAATAACCTAATAAGTCAGATCTATAATATGTCAATTTGTTAATTTTGAATATTGTTTTATTTGTGATTTTATTGCTCTATTTTTTATGGCATTCCTCTCAAACTTGACCTCTTTTTTATTTTTCAATAATTTTATATAACAAATTATAGTAAAAAAAAAAAAAATCTAAAATATCTTCCAGAAATATAAATTCTTTATATATAAAAATATTCTTAATAGCATGTCACTTTTAGAGGCGTTAAAAGTCTGAAATTCTACTTCCACGAATAAAAAACTTCTTTTCATGACTGGGGACGCGTTAAAATTCCTATTAGAGAATAATTCTTCGATGGCATGCTAATGAGCTAAAGTTAGCATCTTAAATGTTTATGAGCGTAACAAACAATGCTTAAACACATTAATATTTTTATAATCTGCTGACCTTACCACCACATCCTCTATCTCCGCCGTCCCGATCCTGTGGCCGCTCACGTTGATGACATCATCGAGCCGACCAGTGATCTGGTAGTAGCCCTCCCTGGAGCGATAGGCGCCATCGCCGGTGAAGAAGTAACCTGTCGGTACAAAGATGTCAGAAAGTGGCGGCCGGGTTCGGATGAGGTTTTTGTCCTCACTGATGAACAGAACCTGGAAAAACACTTTGATGAGAGACGGTTTGTTGTTGGACACGTCGTACCGGGATAAGGCTGGCAGTAGGTCTCCAAGAATCTCTGGTGGTCGTTATGAATAGTTCGAGCCATACCGGGCCAAGGCTGAGACACGCACAGAGCTCCAGACGTGTGGTTGGACTTCAGCACTTTTCCCTGGAGAAAATAAAACAGCGATGATTCAAAAACTGTGTGGTTTGAATATTAGCACATGCTGATTTTAGCAGCAACTTTTTTTTGTTGTTGACACATTTATCTCCAAATAAGGTAAAAAAAAAAAAAGTAGTATCAAATCTTTTTAAAGTCCCTTTTTTTAATCACATTAACAGCGATATTTATTAACTTCAGTCATATTTATCTTTCCTAGGAAATATGTGTTAAACAAAATGTCTAAATATTAAATACTGTATTAAATATGAATAAAAATGCGACGTCTAAATGTTGACCGTAAATCGAAATAATAAATCTTAATGTGAAGTCCGAACCGGAATATAAAAGTTTTATACTTTTATATATACTTTCCGGTTCAGTTTTATAATAAAACCCTATATTTCTGCACAAAAGAAAAGTATATTTAGCTAAAATTAAAATTTACCAAAATAAAAGCACAATGTTCAATAGATTCAACCATGAACAAATATCTTTTTTCAAATAATTCAAAATAAAAAATAAATAAATAAAAAACTAGGGAAACTAAAAGCTCGCTGGGTTAGAAGCAGGAAGGAGTGACATCAGAGACTGGGGGCGGAGTCTTCGTAGCAAGCCGAACATTTTTGTCCACCATGTTTGAGAAACATAAGTGAGCAAACTTTGCGTTTACCTAAAGAACCGAAAAAACATGTAACTTTACGGAGTCATTTTAAACATTTGGTTTGTTGTTCAAGCGTTGGGTAAAGTCACATGTTTGTTGGTTCTTCAAAAGTGTTTTTTCTTCCTCCAGCTTTTAAAAAAGTCAAAAAGTTGCTGCTAAACTCCAGCTGTGCTTGATATTATATTCCTCTAAAATACTATTATTTTACCAGATTTAACTCCGTCACTCTTGAATCTCTCTAAACGTTTGTTAAATGTTTGTTTTTGTAAACGAGGGAGGGGTGAGGAATCAGCTCAGGGGGGGAACACTCCAAATGTCTGCACAATCTGTGCCACCGCGGTGGCCACAGAGCAGTGTGACAGATTTTTATGATTAATACGCCGTTTGGCACGCACAGAGCCGGACCGAGTCGTGGGAGCGGGTCGGGTATCAAAAGTGACACAGCTGGTGACTTTTTTATAATCCTAATCCGCTTCATTCCCAGCCCCCGGACGTTTGCAAGAATGACATGATACTTCCACGCAGGGATGCGCCCCTCACCTCGCTGTCCATAAGGGCCGGCTTTATGCCAAAGAAGGGTCTCATGGCCATTCCCGGGATGATCTCTGCGTCCGGGTCCGACGGCCTGGGGCTGATGCAGATGCCGCCGGTCTCTGAGAAAACAGAGCAAAAGAAGGTCAGGCGGTAAAGAGGGAATATAATCAATGCAGAAGAAGAAGGGAGCTATGAGTTCTGATTAAACTCCACTGCTGAGCTGAAGAAAGAAAAAGAAGAAGAAGAAGAAGAAAAAAAAGACTGATGATCAGAGAAGAAGACGACATGTTTAAATCACAGTAAGATAGTCCTGTGTAGATCCAGCCTCAACCCCCCCCTCTCACTGCTGCAGATGCAGGTCGTGGAATTACAGCCATACTAAGTAAATTAAATGCAGTAAACTGCGTCTGGACCTCAGGGACGCCGATAATCCGCCTGGTGGTGTCGGTGGCACCGGCGCGGGAGACAGCAGGAGGCCGGCGGAGGGCTAAAGTGGGACGCAGCAGATGATCCCACAATAGCAGCAGCAACTGGCGTCGTGTTCACATCGACGCTGACCTTGGGACTAAAAGCCCCTGAAACATTGTTGTTTTTTCTGAGAACGTTGCTCATTCAGTCTCAGACAGAGTTAGAGGCGATGATAGATTTTGGCAAAAAAGCACAATTACGAAGCAGTTCTCATAAATCGGGGATATTATGGAATATTATTTTATGGAATAGCCATCTGCGCCACGTCCGCCTGTTAGCGCGATAACTCAAAAACGATATCATGGATCGTTCTCAAATATTTTTTACCCACATTGACCTTAGTGTGAGGAAGAACTGGATTGATTTTGGGAAAGTTCAGTTGTATATTTCTGACACTAGGGGGAGCGTTACATCTAAAATTTCTCAGGCCATAATTTCTCAACAGTTGGTCGGATTATATAGTCCAAACTTGAACTATATAATGAATTGACTTGAGGTGATCTATCTTTTAACGTTATTTTTAAAATAAACACAGTTTTTCCGACACAGTTTCCCCGGACAGAACTCAAAAACTGTTTCCAGTGAGGAAGAACTGGAATGAATTTGGGAAAGATCAGTTGTATATTTCTGACACTAGGGGGAGCTTTATCTCTAAAGGATTTCCGTCCATAATTTCTCCCCCGGTGGTCCGATTTAGTCCAAATTTGGGGCGTATGAGTCGACTCGAGGTGATTTATCTGTTATTTATTATATTTTACTGTAATAGATCATATTTTACTTACTAGGGGGAGAAGTTTTATGAAAAACACTCCCTTTCACTTTCAGACATAATTTACTAACGGTCGATATGATTTTGTCCAGATTCGATGCATGTGAATCAACCCGAGGAGACTTTACTCTTATAATTCACATTCTTTCATTTGGGGGTGCTTTTTAAAAAAAATGTAAAATACTATGGACCAAACTTCACATTTAATTTGAGGAGTTTGATCCCCTCGGGTTTTTTAGGGACTTTTCAGGGATACATCCTTTCTATCGGGGACGAGAGCATAGATCTAACTTAAATAAATGCTTGAATGGAAGCATTATATACATGCAGCTATAGAAAATCTAGTGATAGTTTTGCATCGTTCTTCAGATGCCAGAGATCTTCCCCGCTTCCTGTTCTCCTGTATCTCCTCACCGCTCTGGTTTTGCATGATCCAGCGTGGAAGCCACATGCCATCAGCTGATCAAATCTAATTTTCTCTCTGAACAGGCTACTTGCTCGCAGATCAACCAAATGGCAGTGTATGAATAATGCCACTTAGTCCTAATTGGAAACATTGGTCCAGGAGAAAAACTAACCCTACTAATATCATCCTTTTTGAGTGAAGTAGGGTATTTAGGTCGTATTAGTGTCGGCAATCCTAGAGCCGATGAAGCTCGGATGTTTAATTATCATCCATTAATTATATTATTATATATTTGTTGCCATCTGCATGGTAATTAACACAGCTTTTCTCCATTTGATCATTACTCAAATGTAATTTGAAGGGGCTGAGGATGAAACCCGTAGTGCCGGTCGGGTCCATGTGTTCGTCAGCAGAATTTATTCTATTAGCAAAATCATCTGATTTCAAACATGCTGTCAGTATTTTCTCATCGTAAGCTACTTAAGCGGAGGAATGGTTGTGATTTTTCAGTGACTTCATTAGCTATGGATAGGGAGGACCCAAAGTGACATAAGGATAAATAAATGACTGAATAATTAAATGCGTAAATTAATAAATAAATAGATTTTGTCTTTGAAAGGGGCTTCATTAAATAAGCTTCAATTTATTGACAAAGTTATTCTACATTTATTTATTTATTTCTCTATCCGTATGTTAATGAGGTCATCCTGCTCTGTTACGGGAACTTTCGTAGAATTGGCGACTGCCGTGTAGATTTGATCCGACTCGATTGCTTCTGTCTGTTTGGCGCTAAACTAACCAATCCTGCATAAATAAATGTTTACATAAATAAATTAATAAATTCAGAAATTGCTGACTGAATATATATAGAAATATATTACATATAAATAAATAAATAAAAATATATATAGATGAATAAATAAATGAATAAAATAAATAAATAAATGTGTCGGATCAAACTAAATCAACCCTGGGAAAGACAAAATATAAGTTCTAAACTCGGACTATGCTGTTGTCCCCGACAGTTAGGGTGTATCCTTAAAAAGTCCCCAATCCCCTGGGTTGTACGAACAACTCCTCCTGATTGAACTGCTAGAAGTTATGAATGTCCACAGTATTTCTTTTATTAAAAACAAAACAAAGGCTTAAATATAATGGGTAAAATATCAAAAATATCGATAGATCTCCTCAAAGCGATTCATATGAATCCAATTTGGACACAATCCGACCAACCGTTGAGAAATTAGGGCCTGAAACATAAATAAAGCTCCCCCTAGTGATGAAAAGGTGCAACTGATCTTTCCCAAAATCGATTTTTTTATTTAATTTTTTTTTTATTTAATTTTTTTTTTTGATTCCTTTGATTTTCTGACCTCATGCCATAAATATCCTCTTCTGTGAGGAGAACATCTGGTTTGGACTCCAGACGGAATATAAAAAAAAACACCCTCCCTGGCTCTGAATGGATGAGATGTTACGTAAGATGATGATTGTTTGGAGGAGGGAACAGACTCTGCTCTCCCCTTTAAGACTGACTGACGGGAGGTTCTGGTGTGGACGTGGCTGCTGGAGAGAGAGTTCATGAGAGCCCTTGTGGAGAAATGCTCCTGTTGTAGTAGTAAACAGGAGAAAAGATTAAACAGGGGATTTAGTTTAAGTGGCTTTAAAATCCCTTCGTATGAGCGATCGATAAATCAAATCAGTCATTTATGAAGTCATAGGTGGGATGAGACCTTCATCACCGGCCTGTTACCTCCAGTGAACCCCGATATATGGATCAGTACAAATAAATTAATGAATTTGATGATGATGAGTTTTTGTTTCTTCATTCCACAGATTTCTTAATCAGTCCATTAATGATTTTGATAAGTGAACTAACGGTTGAGTCAAGACTGACGTTCGCCGTCAGGAAAAATGTCACTTGTACGTAAATATTTTTCTATAATCAGACATGAAACTCTAATGCAGCTGGTTGGTTAAATAAACCGGATGAAGACTTTGGTGATGGTGTGTTTGTGGCTGGAGTGAAGCCAATGTTGGTCCATTGGTCCACCACTGAAACATCACTGAATGGAACTTAAATCACGTGTCCCCGGGAGATTAAGACTAAAAATATAATGATCCTATGACCTTTTCCCAAAGCACCACCAGCAAAGATAAGATAAGATAAGATAAGATCTGATAAGAACTGATCAGATCTGATGAGATGAGATGGGGTGAGGTAAGATAAGATATGATTAGATAAGATAAGATAAGATAAGATCTGGTAAGAACTGATAAGATGAGATAAGAACTGATAAGAGCCGATCGGATTTGATGAGATGAGATGGGGTTAGGTAAGGTAAGATACGATATGATTATATCAAATAAAATAAGATATATATATATATATAAATGTATAAAGGTAAAAAGATAGGATAAGAAAATATAAAATAAGAAAAAATAAGATCAGATGAGGTAAGATAAAATGACATAAGATGAGAGGAAATAAGATAAGGTAAGATAAAATATGATTAGATAAAATAAGGTAAGATAAGCTACATTACAAACCCCACAGTAAACTTGTTTATTTTGTGTCTGTAACCAATAAATTGCACATTTCAGTAAATTCAGTTACCAGTTTGCCACCAGGTGTCCACCACAGGACAGCGTCCGTCCCCAACCACCCTGTGGTACCAGTGCCACGCCTCAGTGTTGATGGGCTCACCCACTGCACACAGGAAAAGACATTGATGACTTTGTCGGCAAACATGGATTCAACAATAGAAAGTGTTCATTTACAGAAAGACATTTTGATTCAAATGTCCTCACCAAGAAAGGAAAAAGTGTGTAACAGTTATTTCTTCACATATTTAATCTCTTTGGGGGATCTATTAATATAATATCTTATATAACTGCTCCAGTCACATTTTTCAGAAAGAAAAAGTGAATCAGAAATGTGCTCAACCAAGCAGTTGAGCAGGACATTAACGGGTTAATCCATAAGCTTCATGTTGGAGGGCAGGTGTGTGTGCACGTGTGTGAGAGGCATGATGGGAAAGCGACCAGGCGCGACTCTCAGAATGATTTAACGATGTAACACGTGTGAGCGGGCGCTTCCAGGAAAGGAATTCATGGAGTCACTCTGAATCACGCGACACAAACGCCGCTGACCTTCAAAGAGACGTTTTACATGTGACGAGTAACTAAGAGATGAAGGTGCAGGAATGGATCTAAACTGGTACATTAAGCTTTGTCGAGTATCTTTAAATGTTTATTTACGCCTTATACCACCATACCTGGTACCTGGTACCTGGTAGGAGGTTCTGATGGGGCAGAATGTCAGTTTTTACCAAAATATGTATAGTTTGCCTCTAAAATGTATTACAAGCACCAACCGTTAGTTTTAATACTTTTTAATTTATTTATTTACTTATTTACTTTATCAATGTTTGACATGTAAGAATGAAATTGTCTTTTTTCTCTAGGGGCATTTATTAAGTTAATATCTTAGAAACTCTAAATTTAACATAACATGACAAATCGTTTGGTCAAGCATGTTCTTAAACAGTAATCATTTAAAAAATCAGACTCATGACGGTAAATAGTCCATTTTAATTAGATTAGCTTAAACTTTTTGGGAGAGCATGTTTGAAGAAAACGATTTGACTCTCATTAAAGATCTTTTGGTTGTATAAAGTTACATAATTCAGTTTAATAAGTCGCATAATATGTAAAAAAAAAAATTTAGGTTAATGCCTCCTCCTCGGTGGCCCCTTTAACCTGTGGTGTGCCCCAAGGCTCCATCCTCGGCCCCTTGTTCTTTAGCATATGCTGCCACCGGGTCATATTATAAACTGTATCCATCTAGTAATAATAATAATAATAATACATTTAATTTATAGCACATTTTTAAGTAAGAAATAGTTACTCAAAATGTGATCAACTGTCTGGCTGGTAATAATATGGCCCAGTGGCAGAACGTGTGTATATGCTAAAATATAAGGAGCCGAGGACGGTGCCCTGGGGCACACCAGAGGAAAGAAAGAAATTTGCAAAGAAATTAGTTTTCTAAATTTTTTAAAATTATTGTGAGGACATAAAAGAGTTAATTTACGGAAATTACAAAGATATTCGATGCCCAGGTTCACCGAGCCACAATCAAGAACTGTTTTCTGTTGATTGCCGTAATGTTAAATAGTGCGGTCATAATCGGGCGTAACACCACGCCCCCTATGGCCTGGAGGAGAATTACAAGAGAACAAAAATATACGTCTCCAACACTAAATATTGCACTTAACAGTATTTCTGAGTGAGGTGGTCGTCGTACCAGAGCCCAGAGTTTTGAGGGAGGAGCGGTCGTACTTGTCTACCCACTGGTCTCCGTACTTGAGCAGGAGGCGGATTGCGGTGGGAGCCCCGTAGAACTGGTTAATCTTGAGCCTCTGAACCATCTCCCAGTACCTCCCTGTAAAACCAACCACGCACAAAACACGAGAGTGAAAATGTGAAACCCCAGTTGGAAACCCCGAAGAACCGAAGTGTGTTCCAGAAGGTGTGCGTGCTGACAAGTGTGACGTCTGTGTATCCCGTGTGAGTGTATACAGTGGTTCTAATTTTAGTGTGTGAGGGCCGAGTTCAGCTGTAAACAGTTGTTCATGGACGGACACTCAAGCACGCAGCGCTCCGGGCCGAGGATGAAGAACACGAGGAGGGTGTGAGCCAACGTGGATAAAATCTTACAAGGATGTGACGATAAAAATGTCATCATGAAGATTTCTTTTTTTTTTGTTTTTTTTTGTCACATTCACAGCAATATTTATGACTTTTATATTTACCTTCCTGCAGGAAATATGTGTTAAATAAAATGTCTACATATTAAAGATAAGTGTCACGTCTTTATGTCGTAATCTAGATTTGTGTGAGCTTTTTATTACGGGAGTGTAAATTTAGAGGTGTCTAAATGTTTAATATTTAGACATTGTATTTAACACTTGTTTCCTAGTAAGATAAAGTTGTAAAACAGTTTTTTATTTATTTATTGGACTTTGGCTAAACATTTCGTTTTGTGCGAAACATTTTAGTTCAACATTGAACTTTAGATTTTACATTTACATTTAACATTTATATTTAGAATCAACATTCAGACTTCACTTTTATATTCATATTTAATACAGTGTTTAAGATTTAGACATTTTATGTCATACATATTTCCCAAGAACATAAAGATTAAAAGCACTTTTTTTATTTCTTTATTTAATTTCAATTATTTAAAAAGATGTTTGCTCCTGTTTGAATCTATTGAATGTTTTGTTTTTATTTTTGGTACTTCCGCTGTCGTCAGTGTAAATCTGCGCTTTCACTAAATATTTTGTTTTGTGCAAAACATTTAGATTCAACATTCAGATTTAGATTTGGATTTTACATTTAACATTTTACATTTTACATTTACATTTAACATTTTACATTTACATTTAACATTTAACATTTAACATTTAATATTCAACATTTAACATTTAACATTTAATATTCAACATTTAACATTTAACATTTAACATTTAACATTTAACATTTAACATTTAACATTTATATTCATATTTAGAACAGTATTTCATATTTAGACATTTTGTGTAACACATATATCCTGTGAAGAAAAATATGACTTAAGTTCATAAATATTGCTGGAAATGTGATAGAAATATATAAAAAAAAGTGACTTTAAAATTTTGACACAGCTTTTTTAAAGGTTTAAGGTTTAAAGGTTGTTTGATCCATTGGTGCTGCTGACATCATACCTGGGTCGGGGTAAACGGGCGTGCTCTCAAACAGGACGGTGGTGCCGCCATTGGCCAGCGGCCCGTAGACGCTGTAACTGTGTCCAGTTATCCAGCCGATATCTGCCACACATCCAAACACGTCCCCGTCATGGTAGCTGAAGACATACTGGACATTCAGGGGACAAAAGAAGGACACAGGAAACGAGACGTTTAGCTTCCTTTAATACGCCGAAATGTTTCAACTACAAGTGAAGCTGTTTATATAGAGTGTCTTGACTTATAATATTATACCCAATTTTACTGAAGCCGTGATCACTTCCACAGCAGATGGTCAGACTTTGGATTATGGATCATGGCGTTCGGGCCCGGAGCCAGAACCGGACCTCAAACAGTTTTTTTTCCCCGGGAAGGAACTCTGTGTTTCTCTTTTTGTTTGTTTGTTTGTAGGAAAAACTGTCGGAAAGATTTGCATAAAATTTTACCCAGAGATTGATTTTGGCATATCCTAGAGCTCATTAAATTTTGGTGATGTTAGGTGTTTTACAGCATTTAAAATCAAATACAATACAAAAGTGAGACGTTTGGACTGATGACATCACAATGTGGCTATTGCCACATTTGTGCTTTTGATTCCTTTGATGTCCCTTTGGGGGTGGAGCTTAGAAACCAGTTTTAAGGGTTCCTTTGATGCCTTAGATATTCCTCTGGAGAAAGGAACTGGGGGTTCAGTGGGCTGAACAGAGATGCTGAAGTGGAAGGCACAAGGAGACGAGCGGCTACAGAGTATTTGACAGATGCTCAGAGAGTTTGTTGGAGTTGTCGGTAGATTTAGAGGCTGGCAATAACTCAGACATTAATGGAAGAATCTGCTAGAATCTTTAAAACCTAGGGTTCTGACGTGTCTTGGTGGAGGTTTGCGCTCCCGGAGTGCTTTTTCTAGTCAGTTATGCATTTTATTATATCCTGCCAACCTACAACTTACATGTCTGGAGTGGGAAAACTCAACTTAAGGCCGTTTGGACTGAGGGGTCCTAGAATTTATCGATGATGTAAACGCAGGCATTTTCACGCATTTATGAAATCTCTCATCCTCAAATTCTGTAAGAAAATAAGATTCTAGGCCTTTAATGCCATTTAGTTTCAAAACATCATCCACAACTTCACCAAAAAGATGGATTCTCGTTATAAACAATTATTGTCCATGAACTCGTTGTGGCGTTGCTTCATATGGAAGCGTGTTGAAGGAAAAAACAGCCGTTAACGGTTTACCCGGTGCGTGAGAGCAGCGTACAGCAGGTATCCGGCCTGAGTGTGGACCAGACCTTTGGGCTTCCCTGTGCTGCCTGACGTATAAAGCATGAACAAGACATCCTCGCTCTCCATGGCGGCCGGCTCACACGCCACGTCCTCCTCCAGCATCTCCTGTCCAAACAAATCACACACGTTCAATAAGAACAAGTTTATAGATAATTATTTTTAAAAACATTCTTTAATGAATGACAGCATGCAGGATCTTTTTTCTGTTTTCTTAACACGCATTAGTAAAAATAAATTTATCTTTGTTTTTGCACTCTGGAATGCGCTGCTGCCGTAATCTTCTGGAATTAAAGGTGCAGTATGCGGGTTTAAGAGGCATATGACTGTGTTATTGCAGATTTTAACCAACTTAATGCCTGCATTCTTCCCATGCACAAGAAAAAGACATGGCTTTTTTTTTTTTCCTTTTTTTCTTGAATGATACATAATGTTTTTATAAAAAGAAAAAAAAGAACATGGCTTATTATTTCTGTTTTTTATAATAAATAATGTTTTGATAAAAAGAAAAAAAAAGACGTATAGATGATAAACAAATAATATTTTTATGACAATTTTTAAATTATTTTTTAAAAAGACATATAAGTTAAAGAAAATACACCGATTCTTATTTCCTTGCATCTATTCACTCATGGAAACAGAAAGAATTCACAGCAACTACAACACGAGTTGGTTTGAGGATCAGGTAGTACTGACAGCATTTCCCTCCTGCTCTGATGGTCTCGGCGTTCTCTCACCTCCTCCATGGCGACGTCTCTGCCCGTCATTGGGACGGGATTGTCGGTTCTCACGGCGACAAACACCTGCTGTACGGTCGGGCAGCTGTCAACAGCTTCATCCACCGTCTTCTTCAGTTCCGTGACTTTTCCCGCTCTCACACCCTGATTCACCGTGATGACTGTGCTGGACCCGGCTGAAAATCAGAGTTTTTAAAAAAAAGAATTAGATGAGGCTCCAGTGACACTTAGATCAACTGCGCGCCTTTGGATCTTAATTCATGGTTTTTTGGTTCGTAGGACTGCGACGCAGCTTCTTCGTTAGCCTATCATGTCGGTGCTATCCTTATAAATGTAATTGTTTCTACTCATCTAGCCTTTCATGCTGTTTCAGCAGAGTCATCAGCCACCACCACCCACGCAGAAACAGCAAGTGAGTCCTACTGTCTCACCGTCTCTGATGCGGTCTGCGAGGGCCTGGGCACTGAACCCCGCAAACACCACGTTGTGTGCTGCCCCGATGCGGGCGCAGGCCAACATAGACGCCACAGCCAGCGGGCAAGGAGGCATGTAGATGGTGACGCAGTCCCCTCTCTTCACACCACGCCGCCGTAAAAGGTTGCCCAGTCGACATGTCATCTCCAGTAACTGCCTGATGAGAGACATCAAAGGAGCAATCCACACCTCATGGCAAAAGATGGAGATCCACACACACACATACACACTGAATCCAAGCTGCTCACCTGTAGGTGACTTTGACCTCTGACCCCGGTTCATCTCTCTCCCAAATCAGGGCCACCCTCTCAGGACAGATGTGCACGTGACGGTCCAGACAGTTAACTGCATGGAACCACAAAGAAACCCGGTGGACAATCAGCTGTTTTATTGTCATCAGCATGGTGCGTTCAAGGTATCCTAGGATTCTTAGTGACCGGTAGTCAGTGCGCGTTTTTAATTAAGACTCGTTCCTCATAACAAATCCTTATGACTTCAATGGATTCACTTATTATATTATAAGATATCGTATTATATTATATTATATCATATCATATCATATCATATCATATTATTTTATATTATATCATTTTATATTATATTATACTGATCCCAACTATTTCCACTCGTTGACCTACCCGACACGTTGAGCTTCCCTCCCTCGAACCATCGGATCTTTCCTCGGTTCAGATCGCAGTCCTGGACCGTGTGGAACGGACTGATCCAGCTCAGCCTCTCTCGCGCCACGGCGGCCCAGAAGCTCTCGCTGTTGCTGACGGAGAACTCCTGCAGGGTCGAGCGGTCCGACACGCCTTCAAAGCCCGCCGCCTCCGGCATGAAGGCGGCCACATTGAACCTCCTGCGACCCCACACACGGAGAACAGGTCCCAGGACCCGGCCGATCGAAGCGCGTCTGCAGGGCGACCACATCGGGACAACGCAACTCTTCTGTGCTGCACGAAGTTGTGTTTGCACGTGAACTACTACTTCAGTCCGAGGGGCGTTTTGGAAAAGACCCTCCTCAACTTCAGTGGAAGGGAAAACCTGGGAAGTTTGGGGAGGAAGGGGTGGATGAGGGTTGCGTTAAAGGGCGGTAGAAAATGCCTGTGCCGACATTTTTTCTCGGAGAGTAGTCGACTACTGAACGACTCCGACGCGCCATAACATTAGAACCACCAGCTCTGACCCATCGACGCATGGAGACCTTGGACTTTCTTGTCAGGCACATCCCACGTAGATGCTCGGTTACATTGATATCTCGGGGGGGTTGGGATTCCACATCACCACCTTGAACTCCTTGTTCTGTTCTTCAACCATTCCTGAGCCATTTTTTTCCTGCCCTATCATTATGGAGTACCGCTTACATGCAGAATACAACAATAGTTAGTTATGTGGCATTTGTCACAAGTATGAACATGAATGGCAGAACCCAAGGTTCCTCAGCAGAACCACTGCCTCCTCCAATAGATAGAGCATCCTTGTCTCCTCCCAGGTAAGCAACACACATGACACCTGCAGTCCACATGGCGTAAAAGACAATGTGATTCCTCAGACCCGGCCAGTTCTGATGCTGACGGACCCATTGTAGTCCAGCTGTGGACATGGGTCAGCACATACACCGTCAAAGGTCTGTGGCCGCAGGCTGCGATTGCGTTCTACCATCATCAGAATATTTGGGCAACACAATGAACCTTGTCCAGGACCATGTTGCCGGGGTACTACCGCTGAAGACTAGGAACCAGCAAGACGCAAAGTTCTGGAGACACTCTGACCCAGTCATTGTTACTGTCGCTCAGATAATTAAGCTTGCCCCGTTTTTCCTGCTTCAAACAACCAAACTTCAGGGACAAAATGTTCTCCTGCTGTCTAATACGTCCCACCCACTGACGGGGGACACTGTAAGGACATATAATCAATGCTCATCAGTGGTTATAATGTTTTGGCTGAATGATGTACAATAAAAAATGCACTTTCTGCAAAAATATTGGGGTGTGAAGAAGATTTTCAGTCACATTTTAAGACATTAAGAGCCAGATTTGAGTGATAGGTGTTGAATAATTATTGAATAATTATTCAGACAGACATACAAGGAACAAAAAGTTAACACAGTTGGATAAATATAAGTAACTTTTAATTTTAGGCTACAGTTACATTTATACAGCGACAGACACGGATAGTCAGTATTAACTGTACATAATAACTCATTACATAAATATTGGACATTATATTCAGTATGTACATCACAACAGATGAAAGCAAGTCCTCTTAACGTTTGACGAGAGCCGACACACATCTGTGCACTAGTCAGTCAAATCAATCACACAGAGGTCAGAGGTCAGCATCTCTGGGGCAGGCGGGGGTGGAGTCTGTTGTTGGAAGTGAAGCTTGATTCCAAACTTTTTTTATTCGCGTTTTTGCATAAAGTAGCTGCCATGTTGCAAAAACTCTCATTTTGAATGTAGATAAATATCGGTTCCAAGCGGGAGGGGAAACGTTATTTCCGGGGTTTAAATCTCTTCCTGTCGCCTTCATGAAGGGCATGAAAGGAGGGAGAAGTGTGGTTAGAGGTCATATATTAACTTTTTTCAGTGTATTTATGGATGCTTATGGGATTGGACCTGCAGGTTTGAGCAGCATGAAGTCCAGCTGTCACTTTTCATTCTCTGAGGGGTTCAGCTCAACCAATCAGAAGAGACTCCTGCCTCTGTGAAATGTTTGCACTTTTGTGACTCCTCTCTCAGTGACTCTTCTGCATCTCTGCCACTTCACGCTCCTTCACCTTGTCCTCCGCTTCGTCTTCATGCATCCCGTGGCCGATTATTCTGTCGGAGACCGTCCCCAGCATCTTGGCGCTGTGCTCCTGCGCCTTCGCTCTCAGTGCGGCGATGCTGTTCTCCCTCAGCTCCTCCTTAGAAATCGGCGACTTTGTATCCCTCACTTGTTTCACACTCTCCTCCTCCATCATTTTCTCCTCCGGCATCTCCGTTACCGGGGGAGGTGTGAGGCTTCTGGGCTTCCCCGGAGAGGTTTCCACGGACTTCTTGTGCATTCCTGAAGGGAGAGGATATTCGTTTAGGTCAGGGTTTGCAGAGGAGACATATTGTCTAGTTATCTTGGCTTCTTCTGGAATAGTTTGGATGCATTTATGCCACAATATGAGCAACAAATGTTCATCTCAAGCTCGCCATTTTGTATCTTCCACATCAAAGTGTGAATGAGAAGGAAGGGAAGAGATAGATATTCAATTAGAGTCACCTAATTGATTCAAACTAATCAATTGACATGAGGCCAGAGAGGACATCTGCTCTAATCCGAGCTGATTAAGTAGGATTATCACTGCATCGACTGCTACCTTTTATTGACACGCTGACACCTTTATTGGCTCCTAACACGAGCCAGGGTGAGCTCCCGCTCGCTGCTGCTCGAACACATCTCAACGCCCAATGTCCCAACACAACGAAATAATCTAAAGGAGAGCCTCAATGTTGATATTAATAGGTGGAATATCAATGACTTTTAGAGTTTGTGTGGACAAAATGAACATCTGTTTAAGGAATTGTTAAACTGGGATCTGTCAGTAAAATGATGCCATGTAATCCAAGACAAATAAATAGTTCTAAATTACATACTAAATACAAGCCAGGTTGTATTGGCTTTTCATAAACACAGATGTTACCTATCACAAAATGCATTATTCATACCTAATGTCAGATTAAAAGACCAAAACCAATGTAGCATATCCCCCAAAAAGATGGTCAGACTCTTAATCTGATGATTTTAAATAAATTTAAATCCAAAAAGAACACCGTGAAACACAAAAAGCTTGTGCCTCTTCGGATGGTTGCATGTACCACGACTTTATTTTTTATTTTTGTCCTTAAATTTAACAGGTTCTTTCGTTGTTTTCGCTGTTAAGCTACTGTTTAATACCACTCGAAAATCCGTGCCAATGCCG